>CM033475.1:112718178-113018178 GCA_019447015.1 Hymenochirus boettgeri | reverse complement strand
ACCCCTAAATAAACTCAAGATAAATTAGTGTCTTTTCACTTGATTAACTTTGCCTTTAAGGTTAAGGTGGTGACACAATGCAATACAAAATTGTTACCAAACATTTCTGCAACTAGATAGATGTATACAACCCAGGCACCCCACCTCTACCTGAAGTTCAGGGACTATCCCTGATATTAATGGCAGCTCCCCGACTAAATTATATACAATCTTCCTGAAATGTGTTTTTTTCCAATTAGAGTGACGGAGTGCAATTAATTTGTTTTGTTTGGACGGGTTAACAAGTGACAAACACCAGATCAATTTCCCCGAGCCATGGGGCAATAATATGTAATATGTAAGTCTCATATGTAAAATCCCACCCACTACATCTTTATTACTTACAATTCTGTGATCCAGTCCAGGTTTTATGGTTTGTGAGTGTTGCAGAGCCTGTCACACCTCCTCTACTCCCCAAATCGCGGATTCTGCACGATTTGGGCGGATCCTTTATACTGGGCAGTGATGTCATTAATATGTCCGCCTACATACCTTTCACACTATTAGCCACCCCTGTGCGCCGCGCGAGCGTAATGACGGTGACGGGAGCGCGAAAATGCATGCAACTACCAACTTGGACCCCATAGAGGGGAAGGGCCTGCCAGATCTCGTGGGGGCGGAGCAAAAAGACAGTTCACCATGGAGGAGATAGCAGCACAATAAACACCACTAAGGTAGGGGGTGGGAAGGGAATAGGAAAACCAAAAAAAAGCCTTCCACAGCTTACACCCTGAGCTACCAAATAGATGAGTAATTTTTTTGCTGTACATATCCTTCAAAATGTTTTTTTTCATTCCCATAATTCTTTTAATTAAGATAGTTGTGACCCTTGAGCTCAAGCCTTTAATGTTCTCTCCTGTACTATGGACATTGAAACCTTTTTTCCTCTTAGCACAATCAGTGGGAACCATTAAAAAGACTAGAAATTTGTGTAAATTTCAGCCTAGTTACTACAGGCTATTAATTATTTTTTTGATATCAGTAGTCTGCCAAGCTGAAAATATCAAGCCAGAATAGGCCAGCATGTATATCAGCCCCTAAAGGGCATGTCCACCCTTCTTAAATCGACAATCCTCCTCTGGCTCTGAGGCTTAAAAGGCAGGCCTGATAAGTTGACCTTACCAGAAACACAATCAGGGAGATTAAATAAAAGTTCCTATAGTTTAAAATAGTTCTAATTTTGCCTCAACCAATCAGATCTTATTTAACATTTGAAAGCTAACATTTGATTGGCTGGGGCAAAATTAGCACCATTTTGAATGACAAGAACTTTTATTGAATAACCCTGTATATTTCCTGAGCCTGGGATCAACTTTAATAGCAAGATCAATTACCTCATCCAAGTGGGGTAACTTACCATCATGTCTTTAATAGTTTCCTATAAGCCTAAAGACAACTGGCTCTTAAGATCTGTTATAGTGGGTAATTACTGCCCATCTAAGAAATTTGAAAGCATACTCTTCCAAATTTCCAAATGTTCCACAAAGTAGAAAGCCAAACTGTCTTGAGGTAAGCCAAAGGCCCAGGTTTGGGAATCTCCCTGCAACAGAGAAATTCTGTAGTTTCTGTGCTTGTTTCTTCTCCTACAGTTTCCCGTGGCGAACCCATGGAGCTTGGAATTATCCTGATGATCTCTTTTAAGTTAGTTGGCTCCTCTGACTAAATTTAAAGTCCTTCATAGACCACCCAACCTTTGTCAACTTCTATAGAAGGTTCTTTGAGAACTTTTCTTCTATATTAGTGCCTCTGACTAATCAAACCCAGAAGGGAGCTGATCCTTCTTGTTGGTCAGAGCAAGCCCAGTTGGCCTTCATAAGAAATGCTTTTTTCTGCTCTATCCTTTTTCACCCTGACCCTTCTTGCTCATTTGTTCTTAAAGTGGATGATTCGGAGATTGAGGGCAGTATTATCTTAATATTCTGGCACTCCTAAATGCACCCTTGTGTTTATTCTCAAAAAACACTCTTCAGGGTGTAATTATGACACTAGACATGTCATAAGTGAATTGCCAACATTATAGTTACAGAGGTGAAAGCAGCTCTTTTTGTGGGAAAAGACTAAAGGAGATTGACCCATTACCATTTTGGAAGTGGGTATTGTCAGCAAGGTTTTTGTGTTTGCTGACGGCACACAACTTTGTTGACTGTTAAAAACTTCAGAGGATGTGCAATCGTTGCAGGGGGATCTAGATAGATTGTCACATTGGGCTGCTAAGTGGCAGATGAGATTCAATGTTGATAAATGTAAGGTGATGCATTTTGGACTTAAAAATCCTTGTGCTGCTTATACTCTAAATGGCTCTGTGTTAAGTGAATCCCTGTTGGAAAGGGATCTTGGAGTTTTGGTGGATAACAAACTTAAAGGAAGCAAGCAGTGCCAGGCAGCAACAGCCAGAGCCAGCATGGTATTGTCTTGTATAAAGAGAGGTATGGATTCAATGGAGGAAAATGTTATTCTCCCTCTACAAAGCATTGGTAAGGCCTCATTCGGAATATGCAGTGAAATTTTGGAATCCCGTGTACAAAAAGGACATCTTTGAAATGGAAACTTTGAAGGGCAACTAAATTAATAAGGGGATTGGGGGAGCTTGAATATGAAGAGAGACTGGAAAAGTTAGAATTATGTATGCTGGAGAAAAGGCGCTTGCGTGAGGATATAATTACTGTGTATAAATACATTAACGGCCATACAATAAACTATCTGGGGCATTGTTCACCAATAGAACATGTCAGAGGACACGAGGACATCCCTTAAGACTTGAAGAAAAAAGGTTAAGGCTTCAAGTTTGGAAAGGGTTTTTCACTGTGTGTCTTCCAGTGGACGTTGTTATGGCAGGTTTATTGGTCAGTTTTAAAAAAAAAGCTGGATGAGTTTCTGCAAACAAGGAATGTTGCAAGTTACTGGTATTGATACATAAAGTACAGTTGATCCAGGGAAATTTCCAATTGCCACTTGGAGTCAGGAATTTTTTCCCCCTTTATAAATTTGGTGGGTTTTTTTGCCTTCCTCTGGATCAACAGTTAGACAGGAAATGAGGATATTGCTAGATGGGTTGGACTGGATGGACATATGTCTTTATTCAACCTCAAATACTATACTATACTATACTCAGCATAAAAGACTCTACTACCCATAGGTGTGTGCAGGATTGCTCTATATCTTGTCTTTTGATTGTTTTTTATCCTAGCACCCCAAATTTATCCTTGTAACTATAGGACAGAAATATTTGCTGGCCTGGAATAGATTGCAGCTACACAGGCTTCTATATTTACCGTCTCAGAAGAGGATGCACACAGGATCCTCTTTACATCTGATAGCAGTTCTGCATTTGGTACTGGAACTTTAGAGATTAAAAACAAATTGAACTGCGTCTGTTTGGCATCTGAATATTATAAAGTCATAAGAATCCCTAGGGGATTTAGAATTGCCAATCAACCTAATATTGGGAGAAATAATAAATCCTCCTGCAAAAGATGGTGTTCGACAAGGTTTAACAATTGGAACATTTTACTCATGAAATTTTCAAGATGGAAGAGATGGTTGCCAAACTCAAAGATTCTGAGAGAGGAACCGCTGAATGTACTTCAGGATCACATTGAGAAATTTGTTAGAGTTCTTTCCCGACCGATCGTTCGGGAAAGACCGAAAATTTCCATTGGCAGCTCTAGACTCCCTTTAGAGGAGTCTCGCGCGGCCGATGGAAACACACAGTCCTGAGCGTTCTCCCTATGATGTTCATAGGGAGAAAGCTCGGGAACTGTGTGTATGCAGATCTTTGGAAGATGGCAGACAGTATCTTGCAGATCCTGTCTGTCATCTTTCAGAAATCTGTACTTTGTGTAACTAGCTTTACTTGCTTAGTAAAGGACTTAGATAAATATTCAGCTACCAAGGACTCTCAATCCTTCCACAATTTAAGCAAATTCGCATGATAGATCTGTTCTGGTTATCTCCTCCCAGGTTGGCTAATCTTGTGTAGGGATTGACTTGAAATATACCAACGGTATGAACTATGGGCAAAAAGATCTGTGAGTCTATCTGTGTATCAGAATGAAGCTGTGGCTTCACTGTGTCCAGGTCATCAAGATGAGACATTGGAGGGAATGATGGGATATTTTCTAAGACTATAAAAGGTAGAGAAAATGGGAGTCTCCTTCTTTTGGGACCTGATCGTATCACCTACACGTTTCAGCCATTAACAAACAGGCCGTCATCAGGGTTACAGATCTGTATGATGGCCTGTTTGTTAATGGCTGAAACGCGTAGGTGATACGATCCTACTTGTGTAATAACTGTGTTTGGGGTTGGTTGATGCTCCAGCTCACATGGATGGGTTTATAGAAATAAAGGCCCATATCCCTGAGATAACATCCGATGAGGGACCCCCAATGAAAGTTATAGTTTATGTAAGTCCTCTATATGGAGGGGGTTATTTTTTGCTCCAATGTTCCAGATGTGGAAATGGCGTTTTTTTAATAAAGTTTCTTCAACAGCAGAGCACCACATTTATATCTGGTTTACTAGTGTCTCCTGAAGTTAAAGAAATGTGTAAAATCTTTGCACCAGACTTTACTCAAGAAACTACCTGGAACCCCACTAGAAATACCCCCCGAGTAGTGTGCAATTTTCGAGTGTTCATTGATATGTTGCCTGAATGCTGGGGAGAAAGAAGCTATTTCCTAGTTGAATCAAACATTGAAGGTGTAACCAAAAATGGCTGGGAAGTCCTCCCTGAAAGGAAAGACTGGCGGAGGGGATGTCCTATGACTGATGGAGTTACTGTGAAGAATGTCTCTCCTCATCCTGTAGTTATTCAACCCTGGCAATGAATAGCCTCTTGTTATCCAGTAAAAGAGGTTGGCCAGCATACTGGATCCTTCTCTGTAGAAGTTACATATAAAAAAAATCCTTTGGAGTCTCTTTTGCAAAATACTTATTTGCCTGAAGAGTGGGGAATCCACCTCCTTCATCTTCTATCTCAGAGACAGGATAGATTCTCCTCTGAGGAGATGGACGTAGGGTGTGCCACCTATTCTGATTGTACGCAAGAAAGACTGATCAGTATGATTGTGTCGACTACAGAACCCTAAACCAGCGCACCATACCAGATCAATATAATTTACCCAGGATGTACTTGATGCTTTGAGTGGAAGTTGCTGGTTCTCCTTTCTCGTCTTGGATTTAAGGTCCGGTTATTATCAAGTTCCATTGAGTTCTGAAGATCAAGAAAAAAACAGCCTTTATTGCCCTTTAGGTTTCTTTCAATTTATCTGCATGACCCAAGGTATTTTGGGAGCCCCAGCCACATTTCAGCAGCTTATGGAACAATTGCTTGGTGACCTAATTCCATGTGAATGTGTGGTATATTTTGTTTTTGGAGCCACACCCAAAGACCATGAAGAACGGCTCCTAAAGCTCATTGATCGAGTAAGAGAAGAGGGCCTAAAGCATATTGATAAATGCAAGATAGGCCAAACCTCAGTCAAGTATGTAGGGCATATTGTTTCTGCAGAAGGGATATCTGCTGTTCCTGCCAAAGTGGAAGCTGTAGTCAACTAGCCTCGTCCTTTAAATATAACTGAATTGAGATCCTTCCTTGGTTTTTGTGAATTTTATAGGCACTTTTTGAAGGGGTTTTCAAAGCTTTCTTAAGCCCTTTTATGATCTGCTTAAGGAAGATACTTTAAAGGCTAAATCTTCTGTTTCACCACCAAAGGTTCCTTTTGGAGAAAAATGGACTTCCACTTGTGAAAAGTGTTTCCTAAAGCTTAAATTGCTTAACCAAGGCCCCTGTGCTGGCATATGCAGATCCAAATAAACCTTATATTCTTCATGTAGATGCCAGTTATGATGGGTTAGGAGGAGTCCTTCATCAGCAGTACCCAATGGGGCTAAGACTTGTTGCCTATATTAGCTGAAGCCTGACTCCAAGTGAAAAAAAAATTATATAGTACATAAACTGGAGTTTCTGGCTTTAAAATGGGCAATCGTATATGTATATGGAGTTCCTTTTGAAGTAAGGACAGGCAATAATCCTTTTACTTACCTTTTACAAGCAAAATTGAATGCCACAGGGCATAGATGGTTAGCAGCTTTGTCCAACTATCAATTCACATTGAATGTTGGGGCAGATACTTTATCAAGGCAGCCTGGATTGCCAACTTCTATCACTGATAAGGAATGGGAGGAAATACCTGGGCCTGGTGTGACTGCCTTGTGCAATATGGCTTCTGTAGTTATGGGCAAAGTAAACTTCTCCGAACTTCGAGTTGTTGACTCTTTAGGAGCTGCTCTGGGTTTGGACCTAACAAAAGGAAGTTTCCTGTGAGTGTCCCTTTCTCTTTAGGACCTTGATCTCAAGGACATAGAAAAAGAAGGACATTGAAACAAGAAGGGCAATTAAACAAGGTTTGTGCGTCACTGTGTTGGTGTGGTGTATTAGAAGGGACAGTTTTGTCAGTACCATGCAATGTGCATCGTGCCACATGTATAGGAACCTGGAGCAGACGTTCCGGGGAACCTATGTCTGTGTCAGGTGTGAGTGGGTTGCCCGTTTGGAAGCTGAGGTGGAGAGTCTTAGGGGGCAGCTTGCAGCATTGCGGGGATTGGCAGAACTGGGGGGTCAGCAGGCACTGGCTGGGGCCAGTATAGAGGTGGGTGGAAGAGGGACAAGAAAGGATGAGGAAGGTGGTAGTTTTGTTAGGGTTACTAGGGGAAGTGGGGGACGGAAGAGTAGGGGGGCTTCTTCCCAGATTGTCCATCCCAACAGATTTGCCGCCTTAGGTAATGAAGTGGAGGAGGACACCTCGGAATTAGCGTGTATGGAGGGGGCTAGTCCCTTGAGCACCCAGGGGACTGCCATCTCTGATACAAGGGAGGAGGAACGAAGGGTCAGGAATGCAAGGCAGGTGGTAGTGGTAGGGGACTCCATTATAAGGAAGGTAGATAGGGTAATCTGCCGCCAAGACCCTACATGCCGAACTGTGTGTTGCCTGCCTGGTGCTAGGGTTCGGCATGTGGTGGATCGTGTAGACAGATTATTGGGTGGGGCCGGGTGTGACCCGGCGGTCTTGGTTCTCATTGGTGCCAATGACAAAGTTAGAGGTGGAGGTAAGGTCCTTAAACATTATTTCCGAGAACTAGGGGCCAAGATAAAAGCAAGGACCTCCAGGGTAGTGTTTTCAGAAATACTACCGCAGCCACGTGCTAAGCCAGGGAGACAGCGGGAGCTTAGGAGCATTAATGCGTGGCTAAGAGAGTGGTGTAAGGAAGAAGGGTTTGGGTTTATTGAGAACTGGGCAGACTTTGCTGTCGGCTACAGGCTCTTTAGTAGGGATGGGTTGCACCTCACTGATGGTGGTGCAGCTGTTTTAGGGGAGAAGATGGCTAGAGGGTTGGAGGAGATTTTAAACTAGGTTTGGGGGGGAGGGTATTAGCAGTCTCACTGGAAAGCAGGGTGTAGATAGGCCAGTGGTGGGCGGAAAAGGGGGTGGGGCTAGCATAGGGGATAGGGAGGAATGTGTATTAAAGTGTACGAATAAATTACAGGATCATAATCTAAAATGTATGTTTGCAAATGCGAGAAGCCTGGCTGACAAAATGGGTGAATTGGAAATGATGGCATTGAATGAAAAGTATGATGTAATAGGTATAGCAGAAACGTGGTTGAACAGTTCTCACGACTGGGCTGTAAATATAGAAGGATATGCCTTGTTTAGGCAGGACAGAAAAAAAAGGAAAGGGGGAGGAGTATGTGTTTATGTTAAAAAAGAATTGAAGCCAAATTTAAAAGAAGAGATAACTGGTGATATGGATGATAAAGTGGAGGCAATATGGGTGGAATTAGGCAACAGGAAAGGGGGTAATGTCATTGTTGGTGTCTGCTATAAGCCGCCAAACGCTAGCAGAGAGGAGGTGAGTCAACTTCATATGCAGTTGGCAAGGGCTGCAAGTTTGGGGAGTGTGCTCATTATGGGGGACTTCAATTACCCTGACATTGATTGGTGTGGTGGAACTGCCATCACAGAAAAAGGCGATGAGTTCCTGAATTTGCTGCAGGATAATTTTCTCTCACAGGTGGTTGAGGTTCCTACTAGAAAAGGAGCTCTGGGTTAACAAAGACATTTAATTTCAGGAAAGCAAATTTTCCCAGGTTAAAAGCAGCTCTTCAGAATGTCAACTGGGATAATGTATTATCAGGTAAAGGTACTGAACAGAAGTGGACTGTGTTCAAGGGGATTTTAAGCCAGTTCACATCTATATTTATACCCTTGGGAAATAAATGTAAAAAAAAAAAATCCGCGCCCATGTGGCTGAATTCTGATGTAAAGAGGCAAATGGTAAGGAAGAAAAAGGCATTTAAAACCTTTAAGGCCGAGGGAACGGAAAGGGCCTTTAGGGATTATAAAAACTGTAACAAGGAGTGTAAGAAAGCAATCAAACTAGCTAAAATTAATAATGAAGTTAGGATAGCTGAAGAAAGCATCACTAAGCCTAAACATTTTTTTAAGTATTTTAATAGTAAGAAGATGAGGACTGAGAATGTGGCACCATTAATTAATGGGGATAAGTTAGTTACAGAGGATGGCGATAAAGCAAATGTCTTGAATAATTTTTTTTCCTCTGTATACACTATAGAAGATCCAAGTACAGATATCATAGAGTATAGTAGCAATAATGGTATACAAGATTCAAGTTCACTTTGGTTAACCGAGGATATGTTACAGAAAGAACTAAATAAGGTTAATATTAATAAATCTCCTGGACCGGATAAAATACATCCTCGGGTACTTAAGGAGCTAAGTTCAGTTTTATCTAGGCCATTGCTTCTTATTTTTGCTGATTCCCTCATGTCCGGTGGTGTGCCTCTGGATTGGAAAAAGGCTGATGTTATTCCAATATTCAAAAAGGGTAGTCGTTCACAGCCGGGTAATTACAGGCCTGTAAGTTTAACCTTAGTGGTGGGGAAGATCCTGGAAAGTTTAATAAGGGAACATGTTCTAGAGTATGTTTCAAGGACTGACATTATAAGTAGTAACCAGCATGGATTTAGGAGGAATAGATCTTGTCAAACTAACTTGCTTGGCTTTTATGAGGAAGTAAGTAGAAATGTAGACTCTGGTATAGCAGTAGATGTAGTTTACTTGGATTTTGCAAAGGCTTTTGATTTAGTCCCCCATAGGCGACTAATGAATAAGCTAAGGTCTGTTGGTCTGAGGAGTCACATTTGTACATGGATAGAAAATTGGTTAATGAATAGGATGCAGAGAGTAGTTGTTAATGGGGCTTCATCATTATGGACTAAAGTGCTAAGTGGGGTGCCACAGGGTTGTGTGTTGGGGCCGCTTCTATTTAATCTATTTATTAATGATTTGGAAGTGGGTATTGTCAGCAAGGTTTCTGTGTTTGCTGACGACACAAAACTTTGTCGACCATTAAAAACTTCAGAGGATGTGCAATCGTTGCAAGGGGATCTAGATAGATTATCACATTGGGCTGCTAAGTGGCAGATGAAATCCAATGTTGATAAATGTAAGGTGATGCATTTTGGACTTAAAAATACTTGTGCTACTTATACTATAAAAGGCTCTGTGTTAAGTGAATCCCTGTTGGAAAGGGATCTTGGAGTTTTGGTGGATAACAAACTTAAAGGTAGCAAGCAGTGCCAGGCGGCAACAGCCAGAGCCAGCATGGTATTGTCTTGTATAAAGAGAGGTATGGATTCAAGGGAGGAAAATGTAATTCTCCCTCTTTACAAAGCATTGGTAAGGCCTCATTTGGAATATGCAGTGCAATTTTGGAATCCTGTGTACAAAAAGGCCATCTTTGAAATGGAAAGGGTTCAGAGAAGGGCAACTAAATTAATAAGGGGATTGGGGGAGCTTGAATATGAAGAGAGACTGGAAAAGTTACAATTATGTACGCTGGAGAAAAGGCGCTTGCGTGGGGATATGATTACTGTGTATAAATACATTAACGGGCCATACAATAAACTATCTGGGGCATTGTTCACCAATAGAACATGTCAAAGGACACGAGGACATCCCTTAAGACTTGAAGAAAAAAGGTTTAGGCTTCAAGCTCGGAAAGGGTTTTTTACTGTGAGAACGGTAAAGCTATGGAACTGTCTTCCAGTGGACGTTGTAATGGCAGGTTCATTGGTCAGTTTAAAAAAAAAAGCTGGATGAGTTTCTGCAAACAAGGAATGTTGCAAGTTACTGGTATTGATACATAAAGTAGAGTTGATCCAGGGAAATTTCCGATTGCCACTTGGAGTCAGGAAGGAATTTTTTCCCCCTTCATAAATTTGGTGGGGTTTTTTTGCCTTCCTCTGGATCAACAGTTAGGCAGGAAATGAGGATATTGCTAGATGGGTTGGACTGGATGGACGTATGTCTTTATTCAACCTCAAATACTATACTATACAAAGCAGATATAGCTCAGCAGTTGAAAACAAAGGATATGATCAATGCTCAACAATCTGACCCTTTAATTGGGCTTATATATATATAGATCCTGCTTATATAAAAAGACCCCAGGAGAGCTCCTATTTTCTGTGGGATTGGGACTAGTATATAATGGAACAAGGACTTCTTTACAGAGTTCTCTTGTACCATGATTACCCAGGAAAAAAGCAATTATTATTGCCTCAGAAGTACCATGGGTTGGTCTTGCGTAGCGCAGATGTATCTGTTGTCTACAGAGAAAATTACTTCCTCTCTGTGTGCTGCCCCTATGGAACATTTAAAAAGTGACCCATGGATTTAGTGTACATAGACTTTCTCTGTATTGATGATGATTCCAGTGGTGTAGGAAATATCCTTGTAGTGACTGACCATTATACCCGCTATGCACAAGCTTATCCCACCAAGGATCAAAAAGCTGTAACTGTAGCTATAAAGTCCTGTGGGAGAATTTTTTTGTGAATTATGGACTACCTAAACACCTCCATTCTGACCAGGGGAGGGACTTTGAGAGTCATCTCATCAAAGAGTTACTTCACTTGCTGAACATCAAAAAGAGTCGCACCACCGCCTATCACCCTGAGGGTGATGCTCTACAAGGGAGGTTCAATCGCACTCTCTTAAATATGCTTGGCACACTGACTGTTGGTGAAAAATGTTCTTGGAGTCGGCATGTTGGAGCTATGGTGCATGCCTACAATTGCACCCACCATCACAGTACCGGTTTCTCCCCTTACCACCTTATGTTTGGGAGAGAAGCACGATTACCTATAGACTTGCAACTGGGTTCCTCTACACATGGAGTGGGCCATAGGAGCCAAATGCTTGCAACAAAAGACATTTTGATGGCAAAATTCGCAATCTAGAGCTATACCCTGGCGACAAAATGCTACTTCGGAATTTAGGAGTTGGTGTTAAACACAAACTGGCTGATCGCTGATGCCAGGAATTATTTGAAGTAGTTGGCAAGGAATTCCTGTGTATAATATAAAAGGACCCAAAGGAAGGGTAAAAGCTTGGCACAGAAATGATCTCTTACCTGTGCCCCAACAAGCACATGTTCCTGTAGAAGATGATGATCCTTATGATTCAGAAACAGAACCTTTGATTTGTGATGATCCTGAGGAGCAGGATACTGACAGCAACCATCAAGCTCAGGGAGACTGGTACATTCCTCCAGTGAATGGGGATACCCAAAAAGAAGTGAACTCTGATGGTGAATATTGGACCCCCTCTAGGAGTTCCCTAAATCCTGAAACTCCTGTTTTTGTTCCCCAGCTTTTAAAGGAGAACTAAACCCAAAACATCAAAGTTTAGGTTAGAAAGTACTTGCCTCAACATCCTTCTCACCATGGAAGATTCCACTCAGGGGCATTTTCTTTACCTCTTTGAGCTCTATTTAGGTTCTGTTTGTTCCCCAAATCTGAAGCTGACATTTTCCCTTGCCTGCCAGTACTTTTACCTTGACTACGTTTTCAGCACCTGTGTGATTTCCACTCCCACCTCTTAACCCCTATGTTGTAGGCATATATTAAATCATCAATATTCAAATTGGTGGTGCAGATGATTAACCCTTTCCTAGCAGCAGTGTTGTAGTGTGATGTATATAGGTCTGGGTACCTAGTGTGTCCGGATGTGAAATAATGTATGTCTCACCTATGGCTTTCACTCCACCAAATCCGATATATAAACAATAATTTGCAGGTGAAGTTTCAGACCCACTCACGCACTTGAGGAAGGACAAGTGGGTCAGAAACATGTTGAATGTTTTGCAATAAACCTGCACTATTCACAGTTACAGACCTGTGTCTTTGTATGTTTTACCTGCAATGTATTCTTTAAGTGTTGGAGGGCCATATTTAAAAACTTGCAATACCGCGGGTTTTCGTTACTGTATGACTGTGGCAGTAGTATACCATAACATGCGGTAATAAACTACCATAATGATATTCTACAGGCGGTCAGAGATTTACGTTGGCTATCGTACATTTTTTTTAAACTGACTTTATTGTTTCCACAAGTGTTTAAACATTATACATTTCAATAAAGTTTATCTTAAACATTGTTGTTTTACATCATTTTTCATTTCTTTTACATATTAGATAACATTGCAGAGATTACTTGATATGTTAAAGGAGGTAGCACATCAGTTTGCTCCTTTAAGGTAAACCAAACAACTGGGAGGGGGGGGTTTGGGGGGGAAGTCATCCAAGCAAGGACAATTGAAAATGTTTTTTCAGTTCATCTGTCTTTGATACATAAGGGTTGTCGTTTTGGGGTTTATATGGTCTGCATGTAAAGTATCTTTCTTGTTACCTTCTAGATAGTTGGTTGTAGCAACTTAAACCTTTTTTATTAAGACTTAGCCACTGGTGTGATCTGGTTGGCTCCCATACCCTGGTTCATTGGTTTGAACAGTTACCTATTCCAATAATTTAGACTACTACATCTGGTACCTATCCCGTTGTCCAGTCGGACCATACTCTTTGGTATTTTTCAGGGCATCCTCTTCCTTTGTATATAAGTTGTATATAGGGGAGGTCCTGGTTTACGAGGGCTTTCCATTGCCTTATTTTAGGGTATTCGGGGGCCATCCATTTAAGCACAATTGACTTCCTGGCATAAAATAATGCTTCTCTCAAAAATGTAAACTGATATCTGGACCAATTGTCAGTTTCTGGGACTCCCAATATACATAATTTAGGATCCATTGGAATTGGAAATTGCATTAACTTTGTCAGTTCAGTTACTACCCTGCACCAAAATCTCTGGATTCCGGGGCAGTCCCAGATAAGGTGCCAAAATCCTGCATCTGAGTGTGAGCATTTAGGGCATGTGTTTGCCCGACCCTTCGTCATATGTTTGAGGATGGCAGGCGTGAGGTAGGCACGTTGTAGGATATAAAATTGTATTAATTTGTTTTTTGCGGCTGGGGAGACAAGAGTGTGTGATACGATCATATCTTCCCATTCCTCATTTGTAATTGAGGGTATGTCTTTTTGCCAGGAGCCTAGTAGTGATTTACTTAAGGGATTTTAAGGCAACCAAACTCAGCTTGTATACATAGTGTCTTAGCTGCAAGTATTGAAAATGGTAGTTTGTTGAAGGAGTATTCAGTTTGTAGGTTTGCAAATGATTTCAGTTGTTGGTTTAGAATTATTTGGTGGAAATATTTTATACCTTTGCTTTCCCAGAATTTGTATGGGGTAAATGCTGCCAGTTGGGGAAATTTTGGGATTTTTCCACAGGGGAGTAAGTCCCAGGATTATTTCTGTTTGCATTAATTTCTGCAAGGCTTTCCAAACCTTGTACATTTGCACATGTATGGCAGTACCATTTCCTGTAAGTTTATATTTGGGGTTATCCAGAAATGCTAAGGGGTATCCCGGAAGATATGCATGTAACATGGGCTCCAGGCCGACATCCCTTCCTTCCTTTCCTACTTCTTCTAGTTCAGGGGGTCTCAGCCAGTGGTAGTAGTACCTAAGTTGGGCAGCTATATAATATAGGTAGAAATTTGGAAGGGCAAGGCCGGCTTTGGTGTTTGCAGTGTTTTGAGTTTCACTCTAGATCTGCCGGATCCCCAAAGGAAGGAGATTAGCATACTATTTAATTCCGTGAAAAACTTTTGGGGGATATATGTCCGTGAATGCTGGAATATCTTTCATACTATAAAGTAGCTTGGGAAGCAATATTATCTTGGCCAGGTTGACCTTCCCTTCCCTAGGTTAATTGGTAATGACTTACATGTTGATACCTTTTGCTGGACTAGTGCTAGTAACGGTTGGATATTTAGGTCATGTGAGTAATACCTAGGTATTTAAGATGAGTGACAATTGGTATATTGGTGTATGCTAGAGGTGTATTTGGTAGTTGATCTATTGGGAGAATTGCCGATTTGGACCAATTAATTAGTAGACCCGAAAGGGGTCCAATTCTTCAATTATTTCACACGTTGTCGTTAGTGATTGTTTGGGAGAAGGAGAAGGTCGTCTGCATAAAGGCTGAGTAGACTAGTTTCTGAGTTGGGCCATGTATGTTGGGGTTGTGCCTGATTTTAGTTGCTAAAATTTCGATGGTGAGGTCACCCTCATAGTAGGGTGATAGTCATAGTTAGAGGGATAATGGGCAGCCTTGCCTGGTTCCCCTTCCCAGTAAAAAGGGTTTGGATGTATGCCCATTAATTTGAATATTCGCCTTTGGGTTTTTGTAAAGCAATTTTATCCATTTGATGAATGAAGGGCCGAATCCATATCTCTCTAGACATGCCCACAGAAAGGGCCATTCCACTGAATCGAACGCTTTGTTTGCGTCCAAAGATAGTAGTAGTCTCGTGCCACTATTGTCATGGTCTACCTGTGCATTGATTAGGGCCTTTCTTAGATAAATTGTTGTGGGTTTGGATGGCATGAATCCAGTTTGGTCTTCATGTACTATTGTTGTGATTACTCCTTGTAGTCTATTGGCTAGGATTTTTGCTAGCACTTTATAGTCTACATTGAGTAGTGATATTGGGCGGTATGACGCGCACTCCTGGGGATTTTTGCCTGTTTTTGGGATTAGTATTATTGTGGCGTCATAAAAAGAAGGGGGTAGTGAGTTTGATTGGAAGGAGTGGCGGTATACTGATAAAAGTTTCTGTTTAATGTTATCATGGTATTTTTTATAGACCTCCACAGGAAGGCCATCAGGGCCAGGCGACTTCCCGCTTGCTAGCTCTCCTATTGCTTTTGTAAGTTCTGTTAGGCTGATGGGTGCATCTAGTGTTTGTGCGTCTGTGTGGGATAGCTATGGCGTTGGGGTTGTAGCTATGTAGTCTTTTATCTGTGTGGTAGAGTGAGTTATTTTGGACTCATATAGGGTTTGGTAGTATGATTGGAAGCATTTCAATATATCTGGGGTATTGGTTAAAGTTCCTAGTGTTGGGTCTTTAATGGAGGTGATAGTATTTTGTTGTGAGGTGGAGTGGGCCAAGTGCGCTAGCCATTTCACAGAGATATTACTGTATTCGAAGTATCTGTGTTGGAGAAAAAAATATTTTCTATTATTGTGGTCAGTACGATTGATATTATATTGGCTTTGTGCCTGTTGCCATATATTTTTGTTTAGCTGGGTGGGGTTATCTATATAGGATTTTTCTATCTTGGCATCTGAGCTTTTTGTATTGCGTTCGATTTGTGAGATTTTGGATTGAAATATGCCTCGCAGTTCTGCTTTAAAGGCATCCCATTGGATGCTGGTGGAGGTTGTGTCCTGGTTCAGTTCAAAATACTCCTTAATTTGTTCTGGGGTGTCGTTTGTGTCTGGAAATAGGTTAAACCAGAATGGATGTAATCTCCAACTTATAACAGGGGTTCTATGGTCAGGCACTGTAAGTTCTTAAGGCGAATGGTTCGACAATCCTCGTGCTAGATGGCAGATCCCGGTCACCCCCAACAACGTGTATGAATTTGTGAAGCAATAGTAAATTCTTGAGAGTGTGTGATATGTTACCGAGGAAAAGGTATATTCTCTAGTATTTGGGTGGAATTTCCTCCAGATGTCTACCCATCCCACTTCTTCAACTAGAAGCAGGGAGTGTGTCGGTCCTTGTGGGGTTGGTGTGGCTAGGGGTTCATCATTAGATTGAAGTCGCCCATACAGAT
Organism: Hymenochirus boettgeri; assembly: GCA_019447015.1. Classification (NCBI taxonomy): domain Eukaryota; kingdom Metazoa; phylum Chordata; class Amphibia; order Anura; family Pipidae; genus Hymenochirus; species Hymenochirus boettgeri. The sequence continues at coordinate 113,002,031 of CM033475.1, read as the reverse complement.
TAACCTGCAGCCTGGGTGTTGCAAAGCAAAGCTAACTGCTTTTTTTAGAGGTGTCAGTGATGCTGGGGGTGGGTCATAGATTCCTAGTATAACATAGGGTATAGAGTGGATGTCGAGTGCGGCAAATACATACCTGCCCCGTACTCTATCAGACTGGACTTCTTTTATTGCTATAGATAATTGTTTGTGGATTAGGATGGATACTCCCCCTGAATATTGGGAGTGGGTGCTATGAGCAGCCCACCCTATCCATGGTTTTTGTACTCGGGATAGGGTAGAGGAGGTCATGTGTGTTTCTTGTAGGCAGATTACCTGAACCTTATAGTCCTGTATTTGTGTAAATATAGCCAACCTCTTTCTGGGGTTGTTTAAACCTCTTAACGTTCCACGTAAGGAATCCTAGGGATCGCCCCATGAGACACCCACTCTTGTCATATACATATTACAGTTTAACTGAGATTTCAATACTGTTTCACATTTGGGGTTAGGTGAACACATATTATAAGGAACAGCAAAAAGCGAGGGTAGCACTCCAAAGCAAACTTTAATTTTATTGAAGACCACACAACATATCACAACGTTTCGGGGGGAAAACTTGCCCCCTTCTTCAGGTGATGATTCAACATTAGTGCAACACATCTATATAGGTCAACCAATCCCAAGGACGGCCCCTCTTGGTCAAAAGGTCCTTCTGATAGGTTAGGCCAAAAAGTGACATCGTGCAAATCATTAGTACGTTAATACACTGAGATAATAGACAATCAGATTAAAATTCAAATGTGACATTCAATTATAAAGCCATGAATCTATTTGCAAGTGTAAAAATTATACAGTGACCAAACTTATCAGTTAAAAAATAATCTTAAATTTTTTTTATTTTTTTATTTTTTATAAAATTCTTTGAAGAATATCATAAAAATACCAAGTTCACAAATTAGAGAACTTCCCAGAAGTGCATGGTAAAGGCCATCATTAAAAATCATCAATACATAGAATAGAAAAATAAAGTGCTGGCCTGGAAGCAGTGCTCTCAAAGAAATCCACAAGATGGCGCCACCATGTGTAGAGATTAAAAGCGGAGTGAAAAGGTATCAACTGTTGAAACAAGGCAAAAGAATGTGAAAAGTTTAGTAAAAACAATATAAATATAAATATGCTTCATACTATAAAGGTTTAGTTAAAAGTAGTTTAGTTATACTAAGTAATAGTTGTAGCACAGACAAGATGCAAGACTTATAATACCATTCTCTGAGTATATTACATAACACAAGTAAAACATAGACATTGCTGCATAGTAGTCAAAACATAAAAATACAGGTATTTAAAGAAAACAAGACCAATTAAACTCTTTGTTCATACCGTTCGGGGCAAGTGTCTCTAGCTAGTCTATCCAAAATAGCTCTCTTTGTAGGATTTTGCTATTAAAGTCGCCCCCTCTTCTTTCTTTTTCTACGACCTCAAGTACCAACCATCTTAACTGCGATGTCTTATGCTTTTTTTCAAAAAAGTGCTTACTAACTGGGGTTTCGTTTTTCTTATTTACGCCGTCATAGTTTGTAATATCGCGTTTATGTTCTCCCACTCGTATTCGTATTTCCCTGGAGCATTTCCCAACATACGCCCAGCCACATGGACATTTTAGCAGGTATATCACATTAGTGGTTCTACAGGTGGCAAAATGTTTAAGTTTGATCTTATTCCCTTTCCTAGGGTGGTTAAAAGAGTCACCTCTAATGATAGCGTTACACGACTGGCAGTTTCTGCATGGGAATGTTCCAACTTGGGGTTCACCTAGAAATAGTTGTTTACTGCTAGTGGTTGGTGCTACGTCAGCTCATACCAACTCGTTACCTATATTTTTTGATTTTTTATAGGAGAATAGTGGTATTTCACTAAACATTTTACCATACTTTTGGTCGGCGTGTAGGATCCCCCAAATTTTCTTAACGATCTGCTAGATACAGTATGATAGAGTATTAAATGTATTCTATTGCTCAACTTCTGTCCCTGTTCTTTTTCAAGAAGCATATTACGATCTTGTCTCAAAGCTCTAGCTGCTTCTTTTTCCAGGCTCTTTACCGGGTAACCCCTGGTTGCAAATTTATTAACCATCTCCTGTAATCTAGTTTGACATAGTAAGTCATCCTGTACTATCCTTCGTACCCTAAGGAACTGACTAAAGGGTAAGCCTTCCTTGACATTACGAGGATGGAAACTTTTATATTGTAGTAAGTTATTTCTGTCGGTTTCCTTCACAAAAAGGTCAGTGGTGAGAGAATCCCCTTGTTTTACCACCATTACGTCTAAATAATTTACTTTACACATATCATAACATAGTGTGAATCTTAATGTGGGATGCATCTTATTGAGATTATTAACAAACTCTAGAAGTGTGGTTATGTCCCCATTCCAGATAAAGAACACGTCATCCACATATCTGACGTAATGCTGTACATGGTTATTAAATATGTATTCGAAGCAAGACATTTCTTTTCAAAATGAGTTACAAACAGGTTTGCATATGAGGGCGCAAAATTTGCACCCATACAAGTGCCCTGAGCTTGCATATACCAGTCTTTATCAAATCGAAAGAAATTTTTCTTAAGACAAATAGTCAGGAGATCAATAATGAAAAAGACCAAATTGTTATGGTATCCGAAATCAAGTAATGCCTCCTCCATGATTGTTATCCCTTCCTCATGTGGAATTGAGGTCCCTAAAGGTTGTAACAGAGAATCAATCCCTGAAACGATTGGACGACCAGGTGGCTTTGTCAGGTTTTTATGAATTTTGGGTAACAAGTACAGGACTGGAGACATGGGGTTATCACATATAAGAAAATTTCTCACAAAATATAGTCACGGTTTTTACCCCTCACACATTTTATGATATTCTTCAAAGAATTTTATAAAAAAAAAAATTTAAGATTATTTTTTACTGATAAGTTTGGTCACTGTATAATTTTTACACTTGCAAATAGATTCATGGCTTTATAATTGAATATGTCATATTTGAATTTTAATCTGATTGTCTATTATCTCAGTGTATTAATGTACTAATGATTTGCACAATGTCACTTTTTGGCCTAACCTATCAGAAGGACCTTTTGCCCAAGAGGTCTTTGGGATTGGTTGACCTATATAGATGTGTTGCACTAATGTTGAATCATCACCTGAAGAAGGGGGCAAGTTTTCCCCCCGAAACGTTGTGATATGTTGTGTTGTCTTCAATAAAATTCAAGTTTGCTTTGGAGTGCTACCCTCGCTTTTTGCTGTTCCTTGTGACTAGATATCCATTAAAGGGTTGGATTTTTTAGAGGAGTGAGCACCCACGTGTGGACGAGTGCAGAGGATCCCATTGTGAGTTTGTTGAATTACTTTTCCCTTACCATCTGCACCGTCTGACTTTAATAATGTCATTTGCTGACATAGCAAAGACCACGCAAGAAAAGGCAACAACACTAGCATATTCTGATTCCGACAGAAAAAGAATATTGGGACTATTAACAGATGAGGATGCTATTCCGCTTAAACCTACGGAAAGGGACTGCCAGGAGAGGCTCCAAACCATGAGAAAAAGGGAAATTAGCCTTCAACTACACATTACAACGCTAAAAGAGTACGCACTGGCGGAGCAAATCCCTAGAGGTTTAAGAGTCAATCTACACCCAATATTGTGTTAGGATGATAAAGAATATAATGCAAAGTGGTATATGATCTTAAATAAATGCAGCATGGACTTGATCTATCTGACCATAGAACATCTGCACTGTGCCCTTAAGGAAACTAGAAGGGAACTATATGTGACAGAACAAGAACTGAAAGTTAAAATAACACTAGAAGAACTATCTACAATTAAACAACAACTTGAGCAAAAGATGGAAGAATTCACTGCTGACCTGGTACAGAAGAAGCTTCGGAAGTTCAGAAGGGATACACAAGACTATGAGCTGAAGCGGGTATATTCCTGGGCCAGAGAGCGGGGAGAACTCCGGTTCCCACGTGCAGCCGAGAGAAGAGGACGTGTCACCATGGAGACCGACCGCATGGCCGAAGAGCGAGGACGCGTCTCCATGGATACAGACACCGATACAGATCGGGAGAATCCTCTACATACAGCAGCTCCAGCTCATCGCAAGGGGATTTTTTAGAATCAGTCAGGGCTGCAACTTCACCACGTCGATCTCAAAGAAGAAAACCAGGAGATCCCAGAGGAGGGCCAGAGAAAGGAGGCAGAGATATCAGCAGAAGAAGGATGAGATCCAGAAGATTACTGCAAAAGGTACTGTCCTGTTGTTTTTAATTTAACAAAAGTCTCAATGGTACTTAGGCACACTGCTGTTGCTGTTTTAGCTAGACAAATAGGTAGGTGCAATCCTCTCAGCCCCCTACTTTCAGCTCCATACCAAGCAAGGTATCAAAGTAGAGGAGCACACTACTGCAGTGAAAATTTCTTTAAATTGCAAAAACAACAAAACTACAACGTTTCGGACTTTGCGTACCTGAGGAGGGACGTAAAGTCCCGAAACGTTTAGTTTTTGTTGTTTTTGCACATTAAGAAATTTTCACTTGCGTAGTGTCTCCTCTACTTTGATACCTTGCTTGTTTTTAATTTAACCCCTCAGTCTCTGGCTCCTGAGTTAAATCCTGAAAGTATAGGCTTAACCCCTCAGTCCCTGGCTCCTGAATTAAATCCTGATGGTATAGGTTCTCATGAGAGCTGTTTAACCCCTGAACCCCTGGTTAATAAACTTACACCTAATTCCTAGTGGTGAATATTTCTAAAAAATCCTTTACCAAAGAACAAGAAGCTTTGATTAACAAAGGACTGGGCTTTGTTCCAACGTTTAATGGATCACTCTTTAATTTTAAGAAGGAATGGTTTAAATTTGTGAGAAACATTAAACTTAAAATGCTTTTTGGGTCATCACCCTCTGTTCAGTCGAAATTTAAGAAAAAATCCACCTTCATGCCAGAAATAATTAACTCGTCAGTGGAAACATTTAACAATATGGTATTAACCCAGGTATCATCTCTTTCCATGGCGAACAACAGGAGGTAAATCGAATCTATCTAGGACTGAACATAAAACCTTTCAGGAACTGAAAAAACTAAAAAATGTAATTATCAAAAAGGCTGATAAGGGAGGGGGGATTGTCATCATGGACAGAGAGTATTATATGGGAGAAGCGGACAGACAACTGAAAATCACTACCCATTACACTAAGATACCTGGTGACCCCACCCTACAGATTAAAAAAGAAATAGACAGCCTAGTATCAGAGGCCTTTTCTAATGGAACAATTGATAAGAATGTGAGAAATTTTCTTATGTGATAACCCCAGTTCTCCAGTCCTGTACTTGTTACCCAAAATTCATAAAAACCTGACAAAGCCACCTGGTCGTCCAATCGTTTCAGGGATTGATTCTCTGTTACAACCTTTAGGTATTTTTATTGACACTTATTTGCAGCCTATTGTGTCTTCTGATAAATGTTGTTTAAAGTATACAACCTCTTTTCTCAAACATCTTAAGAATATCACGGACTTCTCTGCCGGAAAAATATTATGTACTATGGACATTGAGTCCCTATATACTTCAATTCCACACGAGGAAGGGATAACAATCATGGAGGAGGCATTACTTGATTTCGGATACCATCACAATTTGGTCTTTTTCATTATTGATCTCCTGACTATTTGTCTTAAGAAAAATTTCTTTCAATTTGATAAAGACTGGCACTAGTATGGGTGCAAATTTTGCGCCCTTATATGCAAACCTGTTTGTAACTCATTTTGAAAAGAAATGTCTTGCTTCGAATACCATATTTAATAACCATGTACAGCATTACGTCAGATTGTGGATGTGTGTTTCTTTATCTGGAATGGGGACATAACCACACTTCTAGAGTTTTTTAATAATCTCAATAAGATGCATCCCACATTAAGATTCACACTATGTTTGATGTGAAAGTAAATTATTTAGACGTAATTGGTGTAAAACAAGGGGATTCTCTCACCACTGACCTTTTTGTGAAGGAACCGACAGAAAAACTTACTACAATATAAAAGTTTCCATCCTCGTAATGTCAGGAAGGCTTACCCTTTAGTCAGTTCCTTAGGGTACGAAGATAGTACAGGATGACTTACTATGTCAAACTAGATTACAGGAGATGGTTAATAAATTTGCAACCAGGGGTTACCCGTAAAGAGCCTGGAAAAGAAGCAGCTAGAGCTTGAGACAAGATCGTAATATGCTTCTTGAAAAAGAACAGGGACAGAAGTTGAGCATAAATACATTTAATACTCTATCATACGTATCTAGCAGATCGTTAAGAAAATTTGGGGGATCCTACACGCCCCAAAAGTATGGTAAAATTTTAGTGAAATACCACTATTCTCCTATAAAAAATCAAAAATATAGGAACGAGTTGGTATGAGCTGACAGCCCCAACCACTAGCAGTAAACAACTATTTCTAGGTGAACCCCAAGTTGGAACATTCCCATGCAGAAACTGCCAGTCGTGTAACGCTATCATTAGAGGTGACTCTTTTACCACCCTAGGAAAGGGAATAGATCAAACTTAACATTTTGCCACCTGTAGAACCACTAATGTGATATACCTGAAAATGTCCATGTGGTGGGCGTATGTTGGGAAATGCTCCAGGGAAATACGAATACGAGTGGGAGAACATAAACGCGATATTACAAACTATGACGGCGTAAATAAGAAAAACGAAACCCCAGTTAGTAGCACTTTTTTGAAAAAAAGCATAAGACATCGCATTTAGATGGTTGTACTTGAGGTCTTAGAAAAAGAAAGAAGACTTTAAATAGCAAAATCCTACAAAGAGAGCTATTTTGGATAACAAGCTAGAGACGCTTGCCCCGAACGGTATGAACGAAGAGTTTAATTGGTCTTGTCTTCTTTAAATACCTGTATTTTTATGTTTTGACTACTATGCAGCAATGTCTATGTTTTACTTGTGTTATGTACAATACCAAGAATGGTATTATAAGTCTTGCATCTTGTCTGTGCTACAACTATTACTATAGTATAACTAAACTACTTTTAACTAAACCTTTATAGTATGAAGCATATTTATATTGTTTTTACTAAACTTTTCACATTCTTTTGCCTTGTTTCAACAGCTGATACCTTTCACTCCACTTTTAATCTCTACACATGGTGGCGCCATCTTGTGGATTTCTTTGAGAGCACTGCTTCCAGGCCAGCACTTTATTTTTTTATTCTATGTATTGATAATTTTTAATGATGGCCTTTACCATGCACTTCTGGGAAGTTCTCTAATTTGTGAACTTGGTATTTTAACACAAAATATAGTCACGGTTTTTACCCCTCACACATTTTATGATATTCTTCAAAGAATTTTATTAAAAAAAAAAAAAAAAAATTTAAGATTATTTTTTACTGATAGTTTGGTCACTGTATAATTTTTACAATTGCAAATAAATTCATGGCTTTATAATTGAATATGTCACATTTGAATTTTAATCTGATCGTCTATTATCTCAGTGTAGTAATGTACTAATGATTTGCACAATGTCACTTTTTGGCCTAACCTATCAGAAGGACCTTTTGCCCAAGAGGGGCCGTCCTTGGGATTGGTTGACCTATATAGATGTGTTGCACTAATGTTGAATCATCTATAAATCATCACCTGAGGAAGGGGGCAAGTTTCCCCCCCGAAACGTTGTGATATGTTGTGTGGTCTTCAATAAAATTCAAGTTTGCTTTGGAGTGCTACCCTCGCTTTTTGCTGTTCCTTGTGACTAGATATCCATTAAAGGGTTGGATTTTTTAGAGGAGTGAGCACCCACGTGTGAACGAGTGCAGAGGATCCCATTGTGAGTTTGTTGAACACATATTATAACTTGCAAGGGACAAAACCTTGTGCCTTCATGTAACATTATAATTGCATTCCTAGTTTGGAGCAGATAGGTTAACTTCATTATCCACATACAGATGGGATATACATAGACTTCCATTAAAAAGGGGTAGAGAAACCTATTAAACATTAAACCACTTAACAATAACCTAAATTTAACCTGATAAGTTGAATAAAACATTTACTCCCAATTTAGGTCTGTTGGTAGGGAGAGTTATATTCCTGGGGCTGTACTGGAGTGTACTGCCAAAATGGGTGTGAGGTTTTAGTCCCGGTCAAGGTTGTACACCTGAATAGTCACATATTTGTTTGTCGACTCCAGAGAGATCGTAGAGATATGGGGGGGGAGGAAGACAGGGGATGTGGGTCGAGGTTGGATTTTAAGTTGGTGAACATAGTTAAAGGTCCTACCTTGGGTTTGCAGAGTTAAACAGTTCAGTTTTAGGTAGTTCTTTGGTCGCTATGGCTCAGTCGCAATGCCTAGGGAGTCCATCCATATGCATGCGTCCTTGGGGTTGTCAAAGAATTGTATTTTGCCCGCATATACTACTCCTAGGCGAGCAGGGTATGCCATGGAGTATTTGATGTTTGCTGCTCGCTGCTCTCATGCGTCTTTTAATATCTATGAAGGTGGAGGGAAGAGCATGATTTTGGTGTTTTCGTAGGTAAGGTCTTCCTGTTCGCGTGCCATTTTAAGGATTTTATCACGGTCTTTAGAGTTTAAAAATCTGGCTATCAGGGGCCTCGGCCTGGTTCCCAATGGTTTTTTTTGCGCTGGGATTCTGTGGGCTCTTTCGATGGTAAAAGCAGGGGACAGTGATGAACGGTCAAAGCACTCCAGCAGCCATCTTTCCAAAAATTGTGCGGAGTCTTGCTTTTCGGCTCCTTCTGGGAAGCATACAAAGCAAATATTTTGGCGGCGGCCTCGATTTTCAAAAACGTCCAATTTGGCTTGTGAGGTGGCAAGTTGTTGTTTTAGGTGTGCGATTTCATTTGTCTGTGGGTGCAGGGTGTCTTCTATTCCTGATATCCTGCTTTCTGTTTCAGCGACTCTCTGCCTGAGGGTTTAAAAGTCCTGCCTAAGCAGGTTAATGTCTATCTTGACTCCCTCCATTATGCTGGAAAGAGCAGTTTTGGAGTCATATATGGCCTGCATTAGTTCTTGTACGGTGGGCTCAGGGCTCGGGGTAGCGTTTGTACCTGTGGCTGGGGGACCCGGTGTTGCTTGTTCCGCGCACGTGGCCTCTTCCTCCACGGGCCCTGCAGGCAAGATGGCGGCCGCACGCTGTAAACAAACTGTCCGAGTTTTTTTACTGCAGAGGCTCCTTTTCTGCCCCTCCCGCCAGTCATCATGTCTTGGGTGGAGGCCTGGGAATCCCCAATATCTCGGACTACCATAAAGCAACAGTGCTTGACCAACTAAAACACTGGTGGTCAGACACGGAGGAGAAATACTGGGCAGAAGACGAGCAACTCCTACTAGGAAAATTCGACTTATACTCGAGTATATACGGAAATTGAAAAATGTATCTGGTCTGGAGGCAGAGCCAGAACAAACAAAAAACTACCAGAATAAATTGATAGGAGGCCTGGGAATCCCCAATATCTCAGACTACCATAAAGCAACAGTGCTTTATGATATTGATATCATTGATATATCAGGAGCAGCCCTGATTACAACGGAGAAAAACTTCACTCCCCACACAAATATCCCGAAATATTTCTCCCTAAACACAACTATCTACACATGGAGACAAATATGCAAAACTCACGAGGAATATCAATGCCTGTGGGGAGAAATCCCAATAGCATCAATGGACCACCTGGTCCCTGATCTTGACCTAACGCCTTGGCAGACACTAGGCCTAACACAATTAAAACAATTATATAACGAGCAAGGAATCAAAACATTTGAAGATCTAATTAACGAATACCAGATTCATAAAAGAGACTTCTATAAGTATCTTCAAGTGAGACACGCAATGCAAAAAAACCCGCAAACCATAACTCAAACCACCTCATCCCTTCTAGGATGGCTATTTCTGGAACACAACAAAAATGGAATAACAATCAACTATAAAGCAATCACACCAGACCCAGAGCTTAACGCCATATCTCCCCACAAAAGATGAGAAGAAGACCTACAAACCCATATCACAGATGAACAGTGGCACAAGGCAATTAAAATAGTATACAAACTATCCAAATGTGTCAAACACTGGGAAGCTAACGTAAAAATACGGACACGGTGGTATAAAACACCTGCACTACTAAACAAATACAACCCAGAAATAAACAAAGATTGTTGGAGACAATGCGGCCACAAAGGCACTCTAATACACATACCCTGAAATCCCGACCTGGACAGAAATAATCAACACTATCAATCTTAATATGCAATATGAACTAACCTTTGCCTCCTCAAAAGATTGCTATAAAAATGTGTCATACGCATGGATGCTATGGCAAGACAACAAATCCACAATCAATAAATTAACCAACGTTATTGACTCTATATAAAGATTCATCTAAATAACTAACATAAACCAACAAACCACTCTCTTACTGGACCAATATCAAGCAATCGAATCTAAGATAAACCAACAACTAAATAAACACAATGCAATATTAATCACTAAAGGTCAATTGTGATGTTAAAGCTTTGTTCACCCAATGTTACCCCTTATCAGTATCTTTTCCACACACCCCCATTCTCCCTCCCTCCCCTCCCTCAACTTGCCACCCTACCTTCCCTTTCCTTTCCACCATTTAAAGTTAAAAAAAACAAAAAAAAAACTTATTGAGCTAATGCCAAGTATACACTATGATAAACAAGTATACACTATGATAAACAAACAAGAGTTTAACAAACTAATGTATTAATATGCCTATATAATGTTGTCGACTTTTTATCTATGAAAGTATACAGAGATACTGTGTAACAGGTTTTTTTTATCTTTTCATGCTCAATAAATAAAAAAATGAATATTAAAAAAAAAAAAAAAAATTACCTCCTAATTTCAGAATACATCCTGTCTTCCATGTTTTCCCTCCAGCAGGGTTTCCAGTTGTCATAGATGGCCAAGAGGAATTTGAAATTGAGTCTATCCTGGACGTTTGCCGTAGAGGAAGGGGTCTACAATTCCTCAAAAAATGGGAGAATTTTGAAGTTAAAGGGTATGTCCACCCAAAAATAAACTTTTTATATGTTCTTTATATGATAGCACCAACCTCAAACGCCATGTTCATTTTTCTAAAAATCATTTGCCTTGTCTGATATTTAATGAGATATATATCAGGCTGCACTTCCTCTCCCCTTCCTCTTTAGATGACCCCGAGCTGCAGCTTAGGAAAAAAAAAAAAATTCTTGCCTGTGTGTGTGTGTCTCTCTCTCTCTATCTCTCTCTCTGGGCTGGCTGGCTGCAGCTGTTGATCCTGGATTTCTTCAGTACACATAACTTTACAGCTGTGATTGGTTGAGAGGGAAAAGAGGGAGGGATCCAGGGTCAGACCATTACTGATGCAACTTCCTCTGTTCTCACTGCTGGATGTTAACAGACATGCTCAAGAACATAAAAAGAGCAGAGGCAAGGTAATGTAACCTGTCTCTGTTCATCGCTGTATTGGTCCATGCTGCAGGATTAAGCCAGCTACAAAGGTCTGTAACTTTTGAACCACTGGACCGATTTACATGTTGTAAAGTTTTTTTGGAGCACTTATTTGGGCCAAATAAATATAAAAAATTAGTTTTGGGGGTGGACATGCACTTTAAAGAAAACTTTTGGGAGCTGATTAAAAGTTTCTTCAAGAAACACCCAGAATGTTTTTTGAAGGTTGTTCAGAGGCCTCCCTTAAGGGGTGTGTGTGTCAGGACCACTCCTTACCTTCATCAAACATCCGAAGATGCGCGGGACGCAGATGGACGTGGTGACAGGAAAAAAGTGCTGGGAACCGGTGCTGGATGTTTGTTCCTACACTGGCTTCCTGATCTTACCTGTTCCTCGTTCCTGTCCCAGTCCTTGTTCCTGTGCCCCATTCAGTCCTCATTCCTGTGCCTCGTTCCAGTCCTCGTTCCTGTGCCTCAGCTCCGGTATCTCCCCACTGTGCTTTGGCTCTTCTCGGACTCATCGCTCGCAGGTACTGGGAGCCGCAACCTGGTGTGGCACAGCAGAGCAACATCCCCACCATCAGGGGCTCTGGAGAAGACCTGGCCAGATTCTGCGCCCCAGTGCTTGTGGGTACTCTTCGGCCATCCTTCCAAAGACGAAGCAGCACTAAGCTCTCCACTTAAAAACTGGTGGAACAACAAGCTGGAAATCTCATGGGTAAAATATCTTATTCCTCATCACTCCCTAAGAATGTCACGGTTTACCTGACTCCTTGGTGGAGACTGATGAGTACCCACAGGCACTGGGGCACAGGGCCTAAGTGTGACCAGGTTTTCACCAGAGCCCCTGATAGTGGGGATGTTGCTCTGCTGAGTCACACCAGGTTGCGGCCCCCCAGTACCTGCATGTGATGAGTTGACGGAGGTGGTAGAGCCACCTCCCCCCACCTCTATTAAAGAAACCAAGCTTAAATAGAGGTGGGGGGGTGGCTCTACCACCTCCGTTGACTCGTCACATGCAGGTAGTGGGGGGCTGCAACCTGGTGTGACTCAGCAGAACAACACCCCCACCATCAGGGGCACTGGTGGAAAAACATGGTCACACTTAGGCCCTGTGCCCCAGTTCAACACCTGTGTCTGCCATGTAAAATGCTGTGTTTTGACACCTTACCCGGGCGGTCCTATAACACCTCTTAGCCACTATGCAATCACGTCCTTAACACCGGCGTGATATGCTAATTGGGATTTTCCAGGGTACATAATTGTCACAAATTCTTGTACAAGTCATTCTTAATTGAGAAAGCCAGTCGGATGACTAGCGAAATGTCTTCAAGAACTAAACTTCAAGTCCAGTTGAATTGAATACAGATCTTCTGATTTACATACATTAGAAGATTGGTCCTCTCATATGACTACAGCTATTTTTCGGCAGAAGAGCTACGCTGGCTGTCATTGTTCCACAGAAATGAATTTTCACACTAGGAGATCTTGTGTGGGTCTTTTCTTCTTCTTCTTAATTTACTTTCTATTGAAAGGTGAAAACATTATGGAAACCAGAAATGGTTTTGTCAGAAAAAAAAATGTTAATAAACAATATCAATAAAACCATTTTTTGTTTCCTTGTTTTTTGTTGTTGTGGAGAGAAAGGGGGGGGGAGAGATAGGGTAGGAGGGGTGGTATAAAAAAAAGGGGGGGGGGGCTATTTGTGTAAATGGTTCAGTTTCAATAGTACCAAATATAAACAGTATGTTTTAAAACTGATTTATCATATTTGTCCGGTGTTATCAGGAGATATCGTGGTATCTTTCTAGATATTCATCAAAGGGTAAATGTGTAGAGGCAAAATTGTAATCTCTTTCATTTGTAAATGTCTGATGTGTTCCGTGGGTATTTTAAATGTTACTTTTATTAGTACTTGTTGAATAGATGGGCTTTGGTGTTTTTTTTTATAGTTTTGTGCTTTGTGTTTATAGTTTTGTGTTTTACTGATTTGATTGCCAGGAGGATTTTTGTTGCCAGATTTTGTTGCTGTCTGTTAAAGAGGTCTGGGAAAGGAAGACCCAGGAGAAATGTTTCTGGTTTTAGTTCAAATTTGATTCTGAATATATTTTCCAATAAGAAATGTGTTTGTGACCATATGTTTGTTAGGACTGGGCATCTCCACCACATTTGTAGGTAAGATACAGTTTCTATGCATCCTCTGAAGCAGTTTTTCAATATATTTGGTGATATGTACCTTTTGTGGAGTGATGTACCATCTGTATAGGATTTTGTAGGGTCTTTCCATATCTGTAATAAATATCTATGATTTTTTTGCTTCTGTCCGTATAGCAGACAATTGTTGCACAGACAGGGGGGTTTCCAGTTCTTTGTTCCAAGTTTGGATATATTTTTCTTTTTATATATCCTGTTGGGTGTCTGTGTGGTCTGAGGTAGTTGATATGTTTAGATCGATTAATTTGTTGCTGCAAGTAATGCTTTAATTGAAGATATTGGAAATATGGATCCATGGTATAAGGGTTCCTTTTTCATCTAGTAACTGGTTCATCTGCCATATTCATTTAAAAATCCATAGTTTGTAGAATGAGGGTGAGAGTCCTGGTGGGAAGTCCTTATTGAAGAACATTGGATGTAGAGGAGGTGGTAGAGTTGGGATTTTAAAATGTCTGAGGGTTCTATCCCAAATTGTGTAGGTCTGTGAGATTGAGGGTAGTAGATTTTTTGGGAGGTCTCATTTTTGTGGTTGTAACCATATATATATTTGCCAAGGAGTGCCATGGAAAGATGAGTTTGGGATTTGAGACCAATATTGTCCGCTTTGGGTTTTAGCAGCTTGTTGAAGTGTTGTCAGCTGCGCTCCCTTGTAGTAGTTATGTAGGATTCTGACATTTACTCGAAATATTGCATGGTGTGTACCAGCCTTTAACCTGTAAAATTACTTTTACGTCAACCTTCTGCAAAACTCCATACTAACTTAAATGGTCAATTCCAGTCATTAAAAAAATTTACATGCAAAGTTTTTTTTACCTCAGTCTCTCAGAATTAACTCTTTATGTTTCTCTTTTCAAAACGGCTATTGATGTTGCTCCTTGTGCTAAACCTTTTCTTTCTATTGAAGTTTCTGGAGAGGCCGAATTTGAAATTTTAAAAAAAGGTATGGTCCTGAGGAGAGAAGTTGGGTGCCCTCATAGGCAGGAATTGGTAAAGAAATTTCTTCTCCTGTTCCGCGGTGGTCTCCCTCCTCATTTGGCCGTTTCAATCCCGGTTGTGCATACATGCGAATGGTTGGGAGGGAGTGTAATAGTAAGGTGCTAGTAGCCTGGTGGCAAACAGGGACTATTGGCAATGAAGTTGTGATAGACTGGATAATCTGTGCTGAAGGGACACTCTGGAACTCCAGAGCATTTCATAAACAATCCATTCCAAACAATTATTTGCATACAATTCAGTTTCACATTTATACATAGCCCCTAATTTCAGGGCACTATAATGTTTGTAACATTTGGCTTCGCAGGTGTATATGAATATTTAGGTGTGTTTCATTGTGTAGGGAACTTTAAACTACTTACCTTTTAGTCTTCTTGTTCTGGCTGGTTTTGGCCAGTAGGGGCTGCTATGTAAAAGTATAAAAGGGAGAGCAACCATTTTTCTGATGAAGAACCCAGGGAACCTAGATAACAAGTAGGTCCAAGTTAAAGTGATATTAGATTCTGTTGTAGAGGTCACTTTAGGATTGATAAATAGGACTAGGGTAAGCTAGTGAGAACACAATGAATTTTAGTAAGGAGTGTTTTAGTAAGGACTGGGTATACCAACCAAGAATAGAGACATAGGGGCATATTATAAACGATTGCTATTTTCGCCATTTTCACTATCGCAGGACATCGCAATGACAAATAAAGCTATTTTCGCCTTATTTATAAAACCGCTCCTTTTTGCTTTCACCTTTGTGGAAAAGCATCGCTGAGGCGATGTGTGGCAATAGTTTTCGCCTTATTCATTGCGTTAAGTGTGGTATAGTATAGTATAGTATAGTATTTGAGGTTGAATAAAGACATACGTCCATCCAGTCCAACCCATCTAGCAATATCCTCATTTCCTGCCTAACTGTTGATCCAGAGGAAGGCAAAAAAAAACCCACCAAATTTATGAAGGGGGGAAAAAATTCCTTCCTGACTCCAAGTGGCAATCGGAAATTTCCCTGGATCAACTCTACTTTATGTATCAATACCAGTAACTTGTAACATTCCTTGTTTGCAGAAACTCATCCAGCTTTTTTTTGAAAATGACCAATGAACCTGCCATAACATGTCCACTGTAAGACAGTTCCATAGCTTTACCGTTCTCACAGTGAAAACCCTTTCCGAGGAAATAAGGGCTCCATGTTGGGTATCATTTTGAGGGGCCTTCCTTTCAATTCACAAATATAATATTGGTTTCTGTCTTACATATTCATAGCTCCCAACCGTCCCGTTTTCGGCGGGACTATCCCGTTTTTCGGGTGTTTTCCCGCTGTCCCGGCACCCCCCTCTATGTTCCCGCCATGTCCCAGTCTCTAAGAAAAGTTTACAGCAAAAAACCGGAAAACCGGAAGTGGAATATGCAGGCTTTTGGACCCTGCAGTAGAGACTCAGTTCCTGGCTGCTGGGGGCGGGGCTATTCCAGAACGGAGTTGCTGGGGATAGTGTAGAGAGGAAGGCTTAGAAACACTGTTGGAGCAGTTTAGTAGTAGGTGAGGACAGAGAACTGAGCAGCTCCCCCTCCCCACTTTACCACTTACAGTGCTGGATTTATTATATTATATTATTTAATTATAAATGTTGTGCTGGAAGTACATTCTCCTTGTCATGTCCTGCTATCTGCTTTGGCTTTGCAGGGTTTTTTTCTGGGGCTGGGCTCAGTGAGTGTTAGAAGTAATGTGGGGTTGGGAGGTCAGTTAACCCCATCATGTCTCTAGCTGCGTTTTCCTTCTCATCCTTCTGACTGTAGTGTGAATGTGATAGTATGTGTAATTGGGTCAGTGTATGTATGTGAGTGTGTGATTGTGAGTGATTGTGTGTTTGTGAGAGTGATTGTGTGTTTCTTGTGAGTGTGATTGTGTGTGTTTGTGAGAGTGATTGTGTGTGAAACAGAGTGTGAGTGTGTTTGTGTGAGTGTGTTTGTGAGAGTGTGTGTGTGTTTGTGAGAGTGTGTGTGTGTTTGTGAGACTGTAAGAGTGATTGTGTCAGTGTATGAGTGAGTGTGATTGTGTTTGTATGTGAGTGTGTTAAAGCATTTTGTGATTGTGTCAAAAAAGTGGGCTTGGCCCCAGCCCTCCAGTACAGCACCTGTAGTCAGCAGGGGGGACAAGACTTTGTGTGTCAGTGTATCTGTATGTGTGTGTAGTGTGTATATCAGTGCATGTGTGTGTCTTGTGTAGTGTGTGTCAGTATACGTGCATGTGTGTGTAGTGTGTGTCCAAATATCTGTATATGTGTCATGTTTGTAGTGTGTGTCAGGTATATCAGTGTATGTGTGTGTTTGTGTCAGTATATCTGTGTGCGTGTCTCAGTATATCAGTGCATGTGTGAGTCTTGTGTGTGTCAGTATATGAATGCATGTGTGTGTCAGAGTGTATGCTGGTGTGTCTCAGTATGTCAGTCTGTGTGTCAGTTTGTGTCCATGTATGTGGTGTCTGTATGTCAGTGCATGTTTGTGTGTCATGTGTGGTTAAGCGTATGTATGTGGCAAAGATAGAAATATAGGATGACACAGGCAGACAGATGGATAAACAGGTAGATAGAAAGATACAGGTAGGTAGACAGAGATAGAAAGAGATAAATGAATATACAGGTAGATAAAAAGATGCAGATAGACAAATAGATAGACAGGTAGACAGACAGACAGAAAGAGATAAATAGATAAGATAGACAAGTAGGTAGATTGACAGAAAGAGATAAATAGATAAGATAGACAAGTAGATAGATAGACAAATAGATAGAAAGATGGGTAGACAGACAGAAAAATATAGATAGATAGATATATGACCAGACACCAAATAAACAAACACTGATATTAGCATATTTGGGTAGTGGCGTATGCATATTTTAAAAAGTGTCCTGTTTTGTGGGGTTTATCTTTAAATTGGGGGCGGTACCTATGGAAGATGGGAGTGGTCTACGAAAATGGGTGTGGCCTAATAAAAGTGGGTGTGGCCAAAATTTGCCGCGGGCGCTAAAGCGCCCGCAGCTTGCTCTCCCTTTTACTGTCCCTCTTTTGTGTTTTCAAATGTTGGGAGGTATGCCATTAACAACTATTCTCTGCATCCTATTCCTTAACCAATTTTCTATCCATGTACAAATGTGACTCCCCAGACCAACAGACCTTAGCTTATTCATAGTCGCCTATGGGGGACTAAATCAAAAAGCCTTGCAAAATCCAAGTAAACTACATCTACTGCTATTACCAGAGTCTACATTTCTACTTACTTCTCATAAAAGCCAAGCAAGTTAGTTTGACAAGATTATTCCTCCTAAATCCATGCTGGTTACTTATAATGTCAGTCCTTGAAACATACTCTAGAAAATGTTCCCTTATTAAACTTTCCAGGATCTTCCCCACCACTAAGGTTAAACTTACAGGCCTGTAATTACCCGGCTGTGAACGACTACCCTTTTTGAATATTGGAAAACATCAGCCTTTTTCCAATCCAGAGGCACACCACCGGACATGAGGGAATCAGCAAAAATAAGAAGCAATGGCCTAGATAAAAACTGAACTTAAGCTGGGTACACACATTAACGATTAAGCCCCGATACCGTCGGATCCGACGGTATCGGGGTATATCGTTACGTGTGTGACGTTAGTTCCCGAACGAGCGCGCGGCCGCCAACGATCGGGTCGGCCGACAGCTCGTTCGGGAAAGGCCGAAAATTTCCATCGGCCGCGCTAGACTCCCTATAGAGGAGTCTAGCGCGGCCGATGGAAACACACAGTCCCGAGCGTTTCTCACATAGGAGAACGCTCGGGACTGTGTGTATGCAGATCTTTGAAAGATGACAGACAGGATCTTGCAGATCCTGTCTGTCATCTTTCAGAAATCTGTACAGTGTGTACCTAGCTTTAGCTCCTTAAGTACCCGAGGATGTATTTTATCCGGTCCACGAGATTTATTAATATTAACCTTATTTAGTTCTTTCTGTACCATATCCTCGGTATCACTGCGAAAAGAGAGATTGCTCTCTAGTGTAATTTTAGAGCTATATTTGTCCCTTTTTTTATTTAAAGCAATAAATAGGTGAATTTCCCTTGGTTGCACTTTTGCAGTTTTAGCAGAATTTTTGCCAAACATCATTACTTAATGGAATGTTCCATTAACATGACTATTTCTTACACAGCACTATGGTATGTTCCTATATTAATGTCACTGGTTTGGTAATTAGCTGTAGTTTGCTAAAAATAAGCAATACTAAAAAAATGTGTCCTATTAATAAAATAGAGAAAAATCGCCTTTTGAGTTTTACACTATCATTCTATTAATGAAATAGAGAAAATTCGCCTTTTGAGTTTTACACTATTTACCATGTCCTATTATTTAAATTGAGAAAATTTGTCTTTTGAGTTTTATACTATTAATATCTTTGGCTGAAAAAAAACACCAAATTTTTATTTTAAAGGAGAACTAAAGTCTCCAGACAACATTGTCCCAATAGACAGAGCACATTCACAAACATACAACAAGCTGTGTCTCACCTCTCCCTTTGCTGTGGCCATTGGGTGATTTATGAAAACAACCTGTGAGTACTAGGGGTCAGCTCCCACAATCCACCTTAGCTGGGTAAACCCCCATCTAAGTGTCTGTGTACAGGCACATGCTCTGTAGTGCTCAACAGATCAAAACAAGGAAGTTTCAGCCTTGCTTCCTAGAAGCTTACAGCCAATCACAGTACATCACAGAGATCCTCCCTCTCCATGACACAGAACAGAGATTTCAGTTGTTTGTTTTCAAACACATTCAATGCTCCTGTCCTAACAATGATTTAATACTTTACTTTTCATACAAAAATAAGTAATCTTTACAGTGTATTTCATAGATAGCATGGATGTAAGAAATGGAATACTAACATTTCAGCAAAAATAAAAGAAATAAATGTAAGTCTGGGGAATAGAACCTGCAACTTGTACATTTACTCTGTCTTGCTAAAAGCAGAGCTCTTACCTCTAGGCTAATGGAGATAATTAGTAGATAGTTGGTACATGTAGAATCTTTTACTATGAACATAATGGAAACAAAAATAAAGGAAACTGTAGGGATTAGAACTTGCAACCTTCTGGACTATCTGTTGTATTCAATTAGATCAACTGGACTTGAACTGTAGTTCTTGAAGACGTTTCGCTAGTCATCCGACTGGCTTTCTCAATTCAGAATGACTTGTACAAGAATCTGTGGCAATTATGTAGCGTGTATTAACCAATTTAATACTACTTTGAAAAACCACCAGGGAGTATTACCTATTTACCATTTTATGTGCTGAGCTTTTTCAGCATTATTAGAGCTACTTTTTGCTAGATAATTTTTGCTTTTGATGAAAATTCACCTTTTTAATAACTGATGAAAGGAAAAGATGAAAGTTTAAAAAATTATGGTAAAGACTGGTGGGGAAAAAAAGCAAAAATAATGCCCCTTTATAAATATGTCCCTCAGACCCCCATTTGATTTTATTGGTAAATTAAAGAAAATCCGGAACATTTAAAAAAAAAAAAAAAACTTTAAAAAGCGAAAAATTAACCATAAAAAAGCGAAATCTCAGATCGTATTACAGTAAATGCTGGAAAATAGTCTAACACCCCCCTGGGTACTAGTATTGAGAAACACTCCACAATGTACTGACACCTCCATGGACCTATTGGCAGGCTAAATAAATGGCCACTTATGCGTTTTCTGAACTTAACGCAATAATACACTTTTCGCCATTTTATAAATATGCTTGAGCAGTTACCGCAGCGATGTGTGGTGAAAAGCGAAATGTAGCGGTAATGACATTTCACCACTGGTTATCCCTGCTTTATAAATAGCGAAAAGGCCAAATTAGGCAAAAATGCTGAGTTAAAGAATGCAAAAAGTTTAACAAACCTTTATAAATATGCCCTATAATGCCAGACATAGGGAAAGAAGATTCCACTACAGTGACCTGAAAGCTGGAGTGGCACTAACGAGCTGTTATTATTTATGCTGTTTCTGATTCCTCTGGTTTGTATTTATGCTATGCCACATCTATTATGCTAATTGCAATGCTAATATTAATATTGTTCTGTTAATAAATACAATACTGTTTCAAGTTAAAGAACCACTGGCGCCCATTTATTGCATTCTACCCAGAGTGGTAGTTCAGCAACACTCTCCAACATGTGCGAGCGCCCAATCCTGATAAATTTTCTTGTGCATAGAATTTGGGTAAGGCTGACAGTCTCTGTAGAAAATTAATTACCCCCATTTTACTATTGTCTTACAATTGCTTTATTAGAGTAGGGATAGAGGATACCTATGAAGTTTGTAATTGCATTTTTGTAATCTGAAAATAAAAGCTTTGACAATAAAAGTCAAATAAAAAACAAGAATAGAACCTTTAGAGACATTGATCAAACCTTAAGATTGCCACCATCTGTCTGGAATATCATTAAGAAGGAAAAAAAAATGCACTGATGATCTCTGTAATCACAAAGAGATTGGTAGGTCAACTGCTGATGACGATGGAATCATCTCTATGGCAAGGCACAATATCTAGACCAACAGACTACCAATGGTTTGGAAACACCAATATTCCCACCCTTCAACGGAAATATCACGACAGCCAGTTGATCAAGCTGAAATATCAGTCATATGTACCAGGCCTGAAATCTTGTGTAACTTTTTAAAGTTTTTTTTGAATAGCAATAATCATTTTCTTATGACATGAATAAAATTACAGAGCTTTGATTTATTTGTTATTTTTGGTTATTCTAGCTTATTTGAAACCATGGCTGTTTTTAATCAATTTTCTTTCTATGTCTTAATTTGTGCACAGGATCAGGAGATAAAGTCCTGGCTCTTGCCAGTATTGAATTGGAAAATACAGAGAAGTGAAGAAGCTTCAGGAGAAGAAAATATCCATTATTGTCCTATGTTCACAACATCTATATAAGTTTTATTTGGCTTTTTTGTCTTAATATTAGTGTCATTTATTTGTTACTTTCCTCAGGATAAATTAATTTATACCACAAACTCTGAAACATCAACATTTTTAAATATATTTGTAGAATATAAGGGCAGATCAATCAGTAAACAAACAAATTTAGTGTCATGTGTATAATAGTCAAGTAGTTTATGGAGCTGGATGTATAAAGAGCAGCTCCTTCAATACACAATAGCATTGGACACAGGAGTGGCACCGAGTGCTGCTATCCCTTTTGTGTGAATCCTCTTTCTACAGAGGGTACAACCAAAGAGTGGGGTGCATCCTCTCATCCCCTTCACATATAAAATCACACACAAAAAAAAAGTGACTCAGTGAAACACAAGTACCAGTGAAGACAAGTTTATAGCTTTGCTGTCTTCACTTTGTAACTAAATTAATTCTTGGTACATCCCTTTTTTTTGGATCTATTCTCTGGCTAAGCAATAGCTAACACCACATTGACCTGTACAAACAACAATAAACTGGCTCAACGGATAAACTCCTTTTCCTAGAAAGTAGGGTCAGGTGGGAAAAACCCCAACCCTCTTTGCACCTGTCTGTTGGATTAAGACACCATATAGGCCCCACCCCTTAGCCCCCACGGCAACTCTGAAACACTCTTTGCCCAGACTCCCTATGCACTGGGACTTCCCTTGCAGTCCAGAAAGCAACAGACAGGTGACTCACCTCCTGATCTAGTTTGCAGAGCAAACAGAGCCTCCGGTTTCCCCTCACAAGGGCCTTGTATGTTACCAACCCCATTGGGGTCCTACCTCCACCTATCTTTGCTGTGGGAGATCAAGTTTAAGCTCACAGATAGCAATAACACTGGGCCCCATGCTAAAACCCATTTAAGTACTCTTCTTGCAAGGAGACTTAGAGAGGCTTAATGCGAGTTTAAAATGCTCTTAAACATGCCTACTTAAAGAGGATCTGGTGAAGGCAAATCAGCAAATTAATGTGCTGTTTGGAAATAGCAGCCCTGTGAGGGGACCTAAATGCAGTTTGGGATGGTGTAGGAAACTGGAAAGCCACTCAGAAACGATCAGTCAAGCAGTTTTGCCTCATGGAAGATCTTGAAAATAGGGGGCAACACAATAACATTTGCATCAGAGGCCTCCCTGAAACAGTCCAAAACAGCTCACAGCAGGACTCACAGACATAATAGAATGCTGCTATTGTTTGGAGATCAGGAGCAGTTAAAGTTGCTCTAACTTATATTACATTTTTAGCATGACAATAAACTGTATAATACCCATACTCCATTTAGGAGCATTATCTCACTATCCTGGAAAATGACCCCCCACTGTCCATCAAATTAAATAGAGTGCATTATTGGCTGTGCAAAAGACAGTCTTGGATTGACTAAGATACTTCTGCTTGCTTCCATGCATGAAAAGGCAGGAGGCAGCTGAGGAAACAATGGCTGGTAAGTATATGTAAAAGCCATAGACCTTGTCCCATATGCTATGGTATTGGGACAAATGAGGGCAAATATAGCTTTATAATACACCCCTAATTTTTCCTCACTAGACCTAATCCATGCAGCAGGCAGATGTACTCCACAGCACACTTGCATGCACAATTTCTACATAAGTTACATAAGTATACACCAAGGCCCCTGATATACCACTTTCAGCCTGCAGGTGGTATCAGTGAGTAATAAAAAGCAATACATCCCTGCACTCTATTTCTAGGACAGTGATGGCGAATCTTTTAGAAACTGAGTGCCCAAACAGCAACCCAAACCCCACTTATGTATTGCATAGTGCCAACATGAATACTGAAGTACAAAACATAACTCAGATGGACAAATAGACAGATACAGTAGATAGAATCGATTATAGATTAACTGATTGTTTGCACAATACGTTTTAATACATTTATGTAGTGGGCTCCTCTTACTTTGATTTGAGGTTGGATTCTATCAACCTACAGGATGAATATTGGCAATTGCCAGCATTGGTGTGCTAGAGTGAATCTAATACTTGTTTTGACCTCTCTTGTTACCAGAAAAGCCATTGTGTCTCTACTTTTCTGGTAGCAAACTCTGGTGCACTCTGCTGTGCATAAGTGCCCACAGAAAGGGCAAAGGCATGCCAAAGGTAGAATGTGGTGTGTGCTTTGGAGTGATATTGAATGCAACACAAGATCCTGTGTAAAAGATCCTGGTACCACCTGTTGGGAGGACAGATTTTTGGAGTCAGTTTGAATACAAACTGAGGCAACAGATACTTTAAGTGTACTCCAAATTACAAGGACACACAATATACAGGCAATATTCAAAGTGGTGCACCACAGG
The DNA here is from genome assembly GCA_019447015.1 of Hymenochirus boettgeri. Taxonomy (NCBI): domain Eukaryota; kingdom Metazoa; phylum Chordata; class Amphibia; order Anura; family Pipidae; genus Hymenochirus; species Hymenochirus boettgeri. Next base: position 112,978,020 of record CM033475.1, on the reverse strand, counting down.
CAGGGACTACTCCCCACGTTATGTGGTGAGAAACTGTTTGTTTTGTTATTAAATCATTGCAATACTTACTGTTAAATGCAATTAAAACTGGTTTATATTGTTTAAAGAAAGTAAGTGCACTGTCTGTTTTGTGTCAGACCACCAGAGTAACCCACTGTGTTCCATGCTACCCATAATCATTCCATAAAACAGTGATCTGGTACAAATTGGTGGCAGCAGTGCTGGTAATACCTTTTATTCTCCATTTTCTCTGTATATTTGTTCTCTGTATTAAAGAACTAAACTTCAGTTTTTCAGATCCTAATGTGAAAGTTTTTCTCCCCAGAACACCTACACGTTGAAAGATTCTTCTCTAGTTATTTGCATTTAGTAGATATGAGTAATAGATTCTGTAACAAAGGAGGCTTCCATCTTGTTGCCAGTACAACTCATAGCCCATGTTGGCTTCAAAGAGCCACGCCCCCTGACCCCAGCATTCACTGTCTCTATGTGCAGAGTTTCTAGCATCTCTTTCTAGTGAAAGATAAAGCCTCTAAATGTACCTGAAATCACAGTTGATTTGCTGGTGGCGCACCATGTAAATGCTGTGTGTTTAGAAACAATCAGACCAAGAACTGTGCAAGTTCAAATCCCCTAGCTTACTTATGAAACAATATAACATGGTCTACTGCCTGAGTTTAGTGCGTTTTTTGTTTGTTTGTTTCCATGTTTCTAGAAAAATATGAAGTTTCTACATATGTACAATCTTTATATATAGCAGTTCTGTTATTTATTTACCAACCAGTGTGAATTGCTGACAGTCTTCCAGTAGCAATACAAAACAGTGTACTGATTTTACTGACATTTACTTCTATTGATTGAGAGTTCACCTGTGGCGTGCTCTGCTAAAGTGCTGGGTTAGGAAAAAAATCAGATTTCTGGGACACAGGTTCGATTCCCCATGTTCCCTTTTTTTGTTTTTATTATGTGTCTAGCAAAAGATAAAGACTCTACATGTACTAGTCCATTACTTATTAGCCCTTGTGGCCTAGTGGTAGAAAGCTTTCTTTTTAGAAAGACACAGAATAGAAGGTTGCTGGTTCGATTCCCCATACTTACTTTTATTTTTTGCTGAAATGTTAAAATGTTCTGTTTCTTTCATCCATGCTAGCAAAGAATACCTGCAAAGATTACTTTTTTTTTTGTATGTAAAGCATAGGAATTTATCATTGTTAGGGACAGGAGCATTTTAATGTGTTTACACAAAAACTGCACTGGTACTGTTCTGTGTCAGAGGGAGGGAACTCTGCGCTGTAACATGATTGGTGTCAGCTTCCAGGAAGCAAGACTGATGCAGTTTCCTGTGAAGTGTTCGGCGGACACTTAGATGGGTGTTCCCAGATAAGGTGAATTATGGGAGCTGACCCTTAGTACACACAGGTTATTTTCATAAATCACCCAGCATCCACAGCAAAGGGAGACATGAGTCACAGCTCATGAGTCACAGCTTGTTGTTCGTTTGTGAATGTGCTCTCTCTATTGGGACAATGTTGTCTTGGGACTTTAGTTCTCCTTTAAGCTATGGAGGCTGCTACTGATTTATATATATGATTTCCATCCTCCTGTCTTTTTACCTGCAGATGAAATGTCCCAATTAGACTCCGATCTACCAGTAAGCTCTACCAGGCCCAATTGTCAATTTTTAAACTTGACCCATTTGATGGGGTAACTAGGGAGTGGACTGATTAGCTAGAACAATTTAAATTGGCAGCCACTATTAATGGTTGGGATGAAGGTGCTCTTTTGCAAGTCCTTAGCCTTGTCAGAGGGAGGGAACTCTGAGCTGTAACATGATTGGCTGTCAGCTTCCAGGAAGCAAGACTGCAGTTTCCTGTGAAGTGTCCGGCGGACACTTAGATGGGTGTTCCCAGATAAGGTGAATTATGGGAGCTGACCCTTAGTACACACAGGTTATTTTCATAAATCACCCAGCATCCACAGCAAAGGGAGACATGAGTCACAGCTCATGAGTCACAGCTTGTTGTTCGTTTGTGAATGTGCTCTCTCTATTGGGACAATGTTGTCTTGGGACTTTAGTTCTCCTTTAAGCTATGGAGGCTGCTACTGATTTATATATATGATTTCCATCCTCCTGTCTTTTTACCTGCAGATGAAATGTCCCAATTAGACTCAGATCTACCAGTAAGCTCTACCAGGCCCAATTGTCAATTTTTAAACTTGACCCATTTGATGGGGTAACTAGGGAGTGGACTGATTAGCTAGAACAATTTAAATTGGCAGCCACTATTAATGGTTGGGATGAAGGTGCTCTTTTGCAAGTCCTTAGCCTTTTAAAATCAACTTTCCAGTTGCCTTAGCATCCAGTATATTTTATATTAACTGCATTAACCAGAATATTTATTATCAACTGCCCGGTTGCCATGGCAACCAGAATGTTTACTAATAACTGCACAGTTACAATGACAACCAGAATATTTATTTTCAACTGTTCAGTTGCCATAGCAACTAGAAAATTTACTATAAATAGCACCGTTGCCACAGACTTGGATGCAGTCATCGCTGTAACAGCTGATTGCGTATCTAACCTGGCACTGGGCAGGAAAGTATGACAAAGGGCCTTCCATTGGAGTTGGCTCCACATTATCACATGATCATGTCATAGGCAAAATGTCCCAGTCGAAAACAGTGTGCTTCACACACTTTCTCTGCTGGAACCCAGCACTAGGCACAAGCGCGACAGATTGCACCTGCTAAGTATCTTTAAAAAAAAAACGGCCTACAACTTGGCTAGGTAATTTTTGGCTAAGGCCTTTTTGATTTTGGCCCCTAATGTGATTGAGAGTATGACAACCCTGCTATATTGCATCTGTATACATTCATTTGCCAATGGACATAAAGGAGAAACTTACTACTAACAGAACACTGGAAGTTGCAGTCTTCAAACATATGAAAGGTCAGTGAGAAATACTTGTTTAGATTATTAGGGCAATGTTATTATAATAACATGAGGCTGTGAGGTACCTTCTGTTAAAAGAAGGCTCTATTTCATTTTATAGGAAGAAAGCGTTTAGCACCTTTAACCCCTCACTTTAATCTATAAAGCTAATCAGTATCCTGTCCTCCCAAGTCGTAACACAGCAACTATAAATGTGGCACTTGCCATGGTGAATAATAAGCATGAACATAGCAAGTTTAGTTTGAACCACACAGTGTGCCCGTTGGGGCAAAGTGGAATATTTTTTTGTATTGAAATATATATATATACAATGTGTAAGCTACCCGCAGGTTGACATATAAACATTTATGGTAAGGAGACTGGAGGGTTATGACTCAGGGTTTGTTCTGCGTACCATGTTGTTACATGGAAGCAGTCATGGATACTTTGTTTAACATGTGTTGGTAGGATATCGATAAAACTTTCCCAGAGTTTGAAAAATTGGCTGACTGTTTTCTTTATCTAGTGTTGCTTCTACCCAATCCATTCGGAATAGATATGATAGTTTGGTTTTGAATAGTTTTAGAGATGGTGGGGTGGGTGTAATCCATTGCTGGAGTATGGTTTTCCTTAGCTGCGGCTGATATGTTGAGGAGCAGTTATTTTGCTCCTAATGTGATGTGGGAAGTTTGTGTGGTCATGTGTCCAAATATTGCCCAGAGTGGTGTTAAGGGGATGTAGTTGATCAGGTGTTGTGTGGAGAATGTTGCTACCTGTTTCCAGAAATCTTGGATAATTGGGCAGGACTACATGCAATGGAAGAGATCTGGTTTGGGATCTTTGCATTTTGGGCACAAGGACTGGGGCAGACCCCTGATCTTTCCCAGTCTGTATGGTGAGATGTAGCCTCTGTGTAGTAATTTCAGGGTCATCTCATGGTATGAGATTGCTGGGAGGTGTTTTATATGTAGGTTGATGATTTCTTGTGTGATATTTTCTGTCATTGTGGGTATATCTTGTTTCCATTGGTTTGTTTTTTGGTGGGTGATTTGGGTGTTCGTATGGTGTTGTAGGAGTTTGTGGTAGTTGGATAGAGAGTTCAGACTTTGTTCTGGAGACTGAAGTAATGTATCTAGCGGGTTGTTCCAGTCTGTCTCTCCTTGGTAAGAAATTGATTTTGAGACATAGCTGCTGGCTTGTAGGTAATGGAAAAAATTGTGTCCCACAATGGGGAATTTATTTTTTGCTTGTAGGAAAGACAGGGGGTGTTTGGTGTTCATATCTACGAGTTCTCGGATTGTTTTTATCCCCTTCATTTTCCATCTATGGAATATTGTATGGGCCCTCCCCTCCTGGAAATTCGGGTGGTTAGTGAATGATAGCCATAATGAGTAGGATTGTTTCAGGCCCATCTTAGAGTGGGCTTTGTTCCACGCCTTACAGCCTGACATTAATAAGGGGTTGTTTCTGCTCTCCTCTGGCAAGTCCAGATAGCGGGTATGTAGCATTGAGGATAGGGATTGGGAGTCGCAGAGTTGTTGGTCTAGGTCGGCGTGTGTATAGTTCGAGGAGGCATGCAGCCAGTCCCTGACTATTCTGAGGTGTGAGACTATGTTGTATAGTTCAATGTTTGGGAAGCCGATGCCTCCTTTGTTTTTAGGGAGTGTGAGGGTATTGAAGTTGATTTGTGAGGGTTTGTTGTGCCATATGTATTTGCGAAAGATAGTGTTTATATGTTTTGTGTCTTTCTGGGATAGAAATATTGGTAGGGTTTGTAGTAGGTAGAGTAGTTTAGGGAACAGGATCATTTTTATGAGGTTGGCTCGTCCTGTAAAGGATAGGGGGAATTTTTCCCATTCTGTCAGTGTGTTTGTGATTCGGGCTATGAGAGGGGGGATGTTTTTCAAGTATAGTAAGTCTGTTTTTTTGGGAAGAAGGGTTCCTAAGTATGTTATAGTTGTGGTGGCCCATTTAAATGGATGATGAAGTTATTTGACCAATCTAGGGGGCTACCAGTTCCCAGGAGGAGTGCTTCGGATTTGTTGTAATTGATTTGTGGTCCTGATAGTCTCCCAAAATGTTTTCTGGGCCAATTCTGTGGATTCTTTCGATTTGCAGTTCGTTATGGTGTGGTGTTATTCCAAGGGTGTTTATCAGGTCGTGGGTGATGAATTGGGTTATGTCATGTCCTTTGTATGTTTCAGGTATGCCAATGACTCTGAGGTTGTTTCTCCTTGTACGATTTTCTAGGTCGTCTAGTTTGTCTTGTAGTTGTTGGAGTGAGTTTTGTTGTGATCTGGAGGTGTTCTCCATAGGAGTAAGGGAGTTTTCCAAGTCGCATATTCTGGTCTCTAAGTTTCAGATCCTTTGGGTGTTTTCAGTAACTTGAGATAATGCTGAGGAGATAGAGGAGTGTAGGACTTCAAGCCTCTTATCGAGTAGTGGCATTATTAGGTTGGAGACCTCTATAGCTATTTTGGCTGCTTGGTCTGAGGTTATTGTTTGTGAGTTAGGGATATGAGAGGTGGGGATTTCGTCTTCGGAGGACATGTTGTTCTCCTCCATGGGTGGGAAAGTGGGTTTGTTTGAAGTTTTGGGCATGTCCTTGTACCTTTGTGGTTTGGGGGTTTGTGGTTTGTCCTTGTTATTGTTTGGGGCGTTGAGGGTGGTTGATCCGGAGGAATTTTGTTGGTCTGCTTTTTTGTTCCCTTTACCCATATCTGAATAAATGCGTTTTGTTGGTGGGTAAATTTGCTATAGAGATGTTGAGGGCTCTTAGAAGTTCTTGGTTTACATGATTAAATGTTCAGTGGTCGTTGTCCATGGTTTTGGGATGGATAGTTAGAGTTGAGGGTTCCAAAGTTAGATAAGAATTTGGGATTTGTGTATGTCCTTTATAGAGGTTGCCCGGATTCCTGATGTAGCCACTTTTGTGGTAATATGAAGTATTTGTTTGGATATAGATGAAGTGGTGGTTAGGGTTCAGCGGAGGTATATGCCGAGGGGTAGGTGGTTAGGGTTTTTGTATAGGTGTGGTGATAGTTAGAGTTCGGCGGGGGTATGAACAGAGGGGATGGGTAGTTTGGAGTTATATGTTGGTGATATGGTGATCTGGGTTTAACAGGGGTAGTTGCAGAAGGGTCGGCAAGTTGGTGGTGCCTTGGTTGTATGCAGGTTTGGCTCACATACAGGTGGCTGTGATACCATTCGTCGCTTCCGTGGGTGATCTTGGGCCTGTATAGAGTTCAGTCCGGTTAGCAAGCGGTTTGGCTTGGTAAGGGTCCAGTGATTGTCTCAGGGATTGACCTGTGGGGGTCTGGGTTGGGTCCAAATCTGGATCGCTGTATTATATATTCCTTGTGTTTGTGGGGGCCTACGTATGGGCCGGGATAGTTCAGTCGCCTGTGCAAGGCTGTGGCTGGCTTTTGTCTAGGCCTGTATGGCTTTTGTCTAGGCCTGTATGGCTTTTGAATAGCACGTGGTAGGTGGGGTGTCTGGTCCCAAATGGTAGGCTGGGGCTGATGTCCAGGGCCTTGTCAGGGTCTGTGGTGGTCCTGGGGTCCAAGAATATATGCAGGGGTGTCTCTAGGGATTTTGCCACCTGAGCCAAACTCTGATTGCCGCCTATATGCGGCGTGCGCAGCGCACCGCCGGCGGAGCAAAGTGGGCGTGGCTTGTGTGTGGGCGTGGCTTTGTCGGTGGGAGTGCGGCTAGCCATTTTGTCATTTTGAACTTGGCACCATTTATTTGTACATTTCCTTTAAATAGACAATAATCAACACCATAATTACAGAAGAATAAACAATTTTGCCCAAAATAACCTGCCACCACGTTAAGGTTCCTTTTAATAGGGCCCTAACTTACCTAACTAGCCTAACCTAACAAACTATCTAAAGCTAATCTAACCATGTGAAATGCCTTTTAACAATATCTAACACATGTACAGTGAGAACAGACTGTAAAGGTCCCATACAGTGAGAACATGAGAACAGACGGTAAAGGTCCCATACAGTGAGAACAGACGGTAAAGGTCCCATACAGTGAGAACAGACGTAAAAGGTCCCATACAGTGAGAACAACTGAAAAGGTCCCATACAGTGAGAACAGACGGTAAAGGTCCCATACAGTGAGAACAGACGGTAAAGGTCCCATACAGTGAGAACGAAACGGTAAAGGTCCCATACAGTGAAACAGACGGTAAAGGTCCCATACAGTGAAACAGACGTAAAGGTCCCATACAGTGAGAACAACGGTAAAGGTCCCATACAGTGAGAACAGACGGTAAAGGTCCCTACAGTGAAACAGACGGTAAAGTGTCCAATACATGAGAACGACGGTAAAGGTCCCATACAGTGAGAACAGACGGTAAAGGTCCCATACAGTGAGAACAGACGGTAAAGGTCCCATACAGTGAGAACAGACGGTAAAGGTCCCATACAGTGAGAACAGACAATAAAGGTCCCATACAGTGAGAACAGACGGTAAAGGTCCCATACAGTGAGAACACAGTAAAGGTCCCATACAGTGAGAACAGACGGTAAAGGTCCCATACAATGATTGCAGACAGTAAAGGTCCCATACAATGATTGCAGACAATAAAGGTCCCATATGGTGAAAACAGTAAAGGTCCAATACATATTCTATCCTTTATCTTTCACATTCTCTCTCACACACCCTTTCTCTCATACATGCTGTACATACACCCTCTCTCACACATACAATGGTTGGCACCAAATCTGGTAAAATCATTGGCAAAAACTCTGATAAATGGTTGGCACCCAGACTCTAATAAATGGTTGCCACACAGATATTAGTAAAATCTGCAGCACAAACTCTAATAAAGGGTTGGCACCCAGACGCTAATAAATGGTTGGCACACAGATACTGGTAAAATCATTGGCACAAACTCTGATAAAGGGATGGCACTCAGATGCTAATAAATGGTTGGAACACAGAAACTGGTAAAATCAGTGGCACAAACTCTGATAAAGGGGTGGCACTCAGATGCTAATAAATGATTGGCACACAGATAATGGTAAAATCAGTGGCATAAATTCATAAATGGTTTGCACACAGATACTGGTAAAATCATTGGCACAAACTATAATAAATAGTTGTCACACATATACAGGTAAAACTTTGATAAATGGTTAGCACACATACACACCACTTTCTGTTGCTGGAAGATCGATACACTTACAGCCAGGTCCTAGAGGCTGCCTTCCTCCGCGCCACATCAGACAGCACCAGGCTTGTAGAGCGCCCCGCAGTGGACGGCCCTAGGGAGTGACGTCAGACGTCACGTGAGTACATGGGCCATACGCGGAAGTAGATTCACATGGGTACATTAGCGAGATGGCCCTGCTTGTTACCAGTATTACTGAGATACATTAAGGTAGGGGAAAAAGTCATTCAGAGGTTAACTTCCCCTTTAGTACATGTGTGTGTGTGTGTCTATGTGTGTCCATGTGTGTTTCTATGTGTGTGTCTATGTGTATGTCCATGTGTGTCCCCATGTGTGTGTATCTATTTCTCCCCACCACTCCAATCTAGCAAAGCAGTGATAAAAAAAAAAAAAAATCTGCAGTTAGACCTGGCCCTTTTCTCTCCTTTAAAAAAGAGCAGCCAGGATACACACTCTTACACATACTGTATATACACACTCTCTCCCATACTGTACATATACACACTCTCTCTCCCATACTGTACATATATACACACTCTCTCTCCCATACTGTACATACACACCCTCTCACACATACTGTACATACACGCTCTCACACATACTGTGCATACACACTCTCACACATACTGTACATACACACTCACACATACTGTACATACACACCCTCTCACACATACTGTACATACACACTCACACACTGTACATACACATTCTTACACATACTGTATATACACACATACTGTATATACACACTCTCCCATACTGTACATATATACACTCTCTCCCATACTGTACATACACACCCTCTCACACATACTGTACATACACTCTCTCACACATACTGTACATACATACTTTCTCTCCCATACTGTACATACACACCTTCTCACACATACTGTACATACACACTCTCTCCCATACTGTACATACACACACATAATGTACATACCCTGGGGGGGTGGTACAGGGGGAGGGGCAGTAGATGACCCCCTAGAAATTACTTAGGGGAGGGAGCCTCGTGTTCTTTAGACTCCACTCCATAGCATACTGGGAATTGTAGTCCCATCTGGGACTACCAATTTACCCAAGATCCTCCCCCAGATACAATCATCCTCCAGTGTAGGGGTGGCCAACCCGGGCCTTTCCTCTGCTTGCACAAGCCCCACCTCTCAAATGTGTTTCAGTTATTCAGTATCCTGCACTGGTCCTATCTATTTAGATCGATAGAAAGATAGATAGATCGATCGATCGATCGATATGATACGATGGATGGATAGATCCATGGATGGATGAATAGACAGACAGACAGATAGATAATAAATAAATAGATAGATAATACATAGATAGATAGATAGATACTGTAGATAATAGATAGATAATCTATAGATAATCAAGCATTACACCGCCTGCTACTAGTGAAACAATTCCCCTACCTCCTATTATAAAGCACGGTATCAATTCACTTAGTAAAAGGACCAAACCCACTGAACTACAAGTCTTAACACTTCCCTTTTAAGCTGCCCCAGTTCTCTGGGTGCCAGGCAGCATGCAAATCACCAAGCTCACTGTCCCAGTGCATGAGCCCCTGGCTGGTGGGATTTCCATGGACAGAAATAAACTAGGCAGATGTTAAGCGCTGATCTCACCTTCACTGTGTAGATTCCTGCTGCTGCCTCTCCTCTTCAAGTGGGTCCGTCCCCTCAGTCAATCCAGAGAGCTCAGTGCAAAGTGGGGGAATGAAAGCCAGAGTATGCAAAGTAAGTGTACTGTGCACAGTGTTGCACAGACAGAGGGAGCTTGGATCCGCCCAGGCCGGCCCCATAGAAGCTGTCAATTTGCGCAGGCACCGCAGAGGCCAGTCTTGGGAAGCTGGAACTCTGTCAGATTGCGCAGGCACCGCAGCGGGCAGCGGCTAGTCTTGGGAAGCTGGGAGTGAAGGGTCCTGACTCCTGCGCAATTGGGTATGCCGGCCGAGCCTTTCCTCTGCTTACAGAAGCCCCACCTCTCAAAATACATGCTGTGCTTCCTCCCTCTCCACCCGGCGCTGGTATGATCTATTTTTTTTTTTTTTTTTTTACAATAGAAATGCCGCTCTTGAGCCACACAGACAAACTGCCGCTTTGCAACTTTGTCTCAATGTGGATCATTAGCGAGACGGCCCTGAATAAATGGCCTCTCGGCTGTTCTAGGTTCCCCCTTTGCGTCTTCTGTTTTGTTGGTGGTTATTTTTGTGGGTCCTGGCCACTAGGCCCCAGGTCCACGTGGTCGTCGGGTGGCTCGGCAAGAGAGGGGCCACGGTCGGGCCTTCCCTGGGGTCTTGGTATCGCGACTGGGGCCTGTGGTAGCTTCATGTCACGTACCTGAGGCTCGTGGTTGATCCCGGTCGCGGGTCTCTCCCGGGGTCCCACGCTCCGGTCTGGTCCTCCCGCGTGGGGTCCTGCTCTGGCGTCCGGACTTGGTCCCTGTGTCTCTCTGGGCTTGTCGGCGGCTGGATTGGGAGTAGGGCCGTCTGTTGCTAGGCTCCGGCTGGTGAGCGGGTGGTAGGTGGTTGTTTCCGCCAGCCCAGCGTGACTTCGGGGATGTTAGAGAGTATGGCTCAGTTGGTGGTGGCTGTTCGTTGGGGGGAGATTTTTTTTAGCCCCCTTTTTTGTAATTTTAGTGCCTTTTTTTTCTCTAATGGCTCTTAGATTTGTAGAGCTTCAGTAAAATGCGGCCGCTCTTGGCACCCCGCCAAGCTTTACTTAAGATGTCTGTATGCTGTGCTGTTCTGTCTGTGCATTTAGTACGTTACTTGTTACATAATGAAGTATGCACTGAAAGCACATACTGAAGATACTGAAAGACAGTAAGCACAGGTGGGGTACTTGATTTGAAGGCAAGCAGCATTCAACGGAGTATTGTGTGTGCCCAGGGTTTTGGGTTTTTTTTGGTATTTTTGTGTGTGGGGGGGTTGTTAGGTGCTAGGCGTTAGTAACAAATCTTGCACAGGGTGCTATGAATCCTAAGGCCGGCCCTGTTAAAAACAACACATTTCAGGGAGATTGTATATAATTTCAGGGAGCTGCCAATAATATCAGGGAGACTCCCTGAACTTCAGGGAGAGGTGGGATGCCTTCAGTCCACCTTAAGAAAATAACAACCAAAAACTTTACCATATATATTAAATACACTATAACAGGCCACCTAAAAATAAAATACATAAACAATAAAGGGAGCCTATTTTTAACTATTAATATAACATAATGGAATAAATCAACAGGCCACCAAAGAAAATAGAATTCAAATACGTTAAATTAAACATATAAAGTGTTGTAAACTTGATACCATGATGCCATTTTATGATACCATTTTAAATTAAATGTTGTGCAAATAAAGTTCAAGCAGAATATGTCCTGAAAATAAAAAAAAATAAATGTAAGAGCAGTTCGAAAACAGCTATATATGTTAAAATAATATAACACAAAAAGGTAAGAACAGTTATAAAATAGGAATATAAACTGCAAGCGCACAAAATAAGCAGTTAGAAATTAGCAATATGTGTGGCAGAATAAGACAATTACAGTAAGTGCTTTTACTGTAAAATAACAACAATATATAATTCCAGGGGAGGAAAAAATACTATCAGGGTTATTCAATAACAGTTCTTATCGTTTAAAATGGTGCTAATTTTGCCCCAACCAATCAGATATTAGCTTTCAAATGTTAAGTAAGATTTTATTGGTTGGGGCAAAATTAGCACCGACCAAACGATAAGAACTTTTATTGAATAACCCTGAGTGTGAGAGGTTTGAGATTAAACACATAAAAGAAAGATCAATTACAAAAATAGCAATAGGATAAAAAAAGCTCAATATGAGAGGCGGGAGAATAGTAAGATCATACTGTAAAAGGCTAGAGGAAACACAAACAAAGATGTTAAAAGATGAGCACCAATGCTACACCTACCAGCAACAACAATCAATGTGTAGGGAACCAGGCAAGCAGCACTGTAAATTACAGGTCACAGAACCAACCAACTAATAAGCAAGAAAGCTTTCCCCTGGAGGAAAGCAGCCAACAACGCTGGTCAATAAAGGAAGCCTTGAGCAAAGCAGCCTTGCAAAGAAGGAGGCTACCAGGGAAGCAGGCAATCAGCTAAAACAGCCAGGCAGAGAAGCACAGGGGCACGGAAGCAGCCACAAAGTAGAACTAGTCCAGCATTTGCAACAACATGATACAGAGGAGGAAAGTACAGCCTATAGAACGGCGTATGACATCACGATGTTCGCACGTGCGCGTGATGTCATTATGAATTGCCGTGCGCACACACGCTAAACATTACCTCAATGTACAGCAAATGCACAGCAATGTACAGCAAATTCATTCCTATTCAGGATGCAGTCGAAAAAATAAATATTCTGAGTGCCATGGTAACCATGCAGTGGATAGTAAATATTCTGGTTACCACGGCAACTGTGCAGTAAAATATTAAATATTCTGGTTGCTATGTCAACCATGCAGTTATTAGTAATTATTCTGGTTACCATGCCAACCAGAGCGTTGATAATAAATATTTTGGTTGAACCGTGCAGGTATACAGGCAGTTAATTGTAAGTATTCTGGTTTCCTTGGAACCCGTGCAGTTAATATTACTGGTAAAACATACTGCTTTTTATGGCAACCATGCTGTTGAAAATAAATATTCTGGTTGCCATGGCAATATAATGGTTACTATGGCAACCGGCAGTTGATATTAAAAATTGCTGTTATTATGGCAACCGGGTAGTTGATAGTGATACTGGTTTCTATGGCAACCGTGCTGTTGATACTAAACATCCTGCTTGCCATGGCAACCGGGCAGTTGAAAATAAATATTTTTGTTGTTGTGGCAATCGTGCAGTTGTTAGTAATTATTCTGGTTGCCATGGCAACCAAGGCATTGATAATAAATATTTTGGTTGAACCATGCAGTTAATATTAAATATACTAGTTAAAATGGCATAGTTGATAGTAAACATCCTGGTTGCCATGGAACCCGGGCAGTTGATAATAAATAAAATATAAATAAATATTCCGTTTGACATGGCAACCAGGCCTTTTACAACTTTTCTGGCAGAGTGATTTAGGGCATATCATTCATCAGTATGTCTGTAGAAAAAAAACATTACCGCCAATTTACATTGATAGCTATACATTTTTAAATATTGCCTTTTCCAATACATTATATATGACAGTATAAAGTCGAATAAGATATCACTTTTGCAACAATTAATTTGCTATTGAAATTAGCTAGTTTACTTATTTATCTAGTATAGTAAAAAGATGACTTTAAAACAGTAATTTCTGGCAGAATAATTCAGGGCCTATTATTCTGTGTATGTTTGCATGTATCAAAAAAACATTACCACCAATTTACATTGACAGCTATCATTTTTTGAATGTTGCCTTATCCAATACATTATGTTTGATAGTATAAAGTCGAATAATTTCACTTCAAAATTTAATTTGCTATTGAAATTGGCTAGTTTACTTATTTATTTAGAATTCTAAAAAGGTGACTTTAAAAAAGTAATTTAAATTCTCCTGTTCTTTTCAGTGTAGTGTTGTTTTAGAATATGAATAATCGCAATATTAAAATGCATTTTCCATTTTGACTGACTCAAAATAAGTCAAAAAGTGCATCAGTTGATCATTTGTGCCCTCTCTCGATCACTATTTTGTTGAATATTGCTTTATAGAAGACTTTGATGAGTCTATTCAATAAGCAGTAGCACTACTTTGCTCTTTGCGTTGTCCGCTGTACTCACCGCTCAGCGCAGCCTATTCACTGAGCTACCAGACGGAGTTTGCGCATGTTCGGCATGCCTTCTCTAAAGCCAGAAAACTCCTGGACTTAAAACCCCGCCTGCAGAACTAATCATATGACCAGCCTGAAGCGAGTCCGGACATCAGCAGGAAATATACAGCTCAGAGTTGGTGGCGTGTCCAGGCAGCTTAAAGAGACTGAAGTGCTGTAATGTAGGTGTCTGGAATGGGACACAGATTGTACCTTGTTTTTTACACACTCTTACAATAAAGTATGTATTCAATAAATTGTATTCAATAAAGTGTGCATTCAATAAAGTGTTAGTATTTATTATTATTATATTATTCAGTGTTAACCTCATCATTCTACACTAGTATATCTCACTGAGGGCAACCTGTATGTTCCAGCTACTGTGTGCAACTTGTGTACCAGTCACTGAGGGAAATCTGTATGTGCCAGTTACTATGGGCAACTTGTACACCTGTCACAGAGGAAAACCCTATGTGTGCCAGTTACTGTGGGCAAACTTGTATACCAGATACTGTGAGTAAACCTGTATACTAACCGGGTTAGTGCTCAAAATGTGTCAGGTGTGGGAATGTTTTCAATTCATGAAATAAAATAAAGCTGTTTTAATAGTAAAATACCTGTTGATGAATCGAAAGGAGTGCGGGTCTTTCCTTTTCTTATAGAATTAGCATACAAGAATGGATCAATCGAATGGTCCAGAACGACTCTTCATCTGGACCACCACCAGGAAAGGGTGAGTCCATTGTTTCGAGTATTGCACATTGGTTAAGAATATAGATTTGGTCGAACGAGTACAGATGCTGAAATTATAGGCTTGGTGTGGTCTACAACCCAAGCCTCCACGTGTATTTAAATGAGTACACAGAGGAACTATAAAAGACTCTCTCTCTCTGCAGTTTAAAGTGGAGGGGATGTTTTTCTGGCAGAATAATTCATTGCCTATCATTTTGTGTTATGTTTGCATGTAGAAAAAAAACATTACCCTCAATTAACATTAACTGCTATGTTTATTATTATTGTTAATTGAAAAACAGAGAAATAACACCTGATTTTTCCATCATAATACAAATGCAGTGTTATAGATATATGGGCATATAATATTAAATAAATACATTTTACAAGATTTAGGACTGAATTAAAAATCATTAAGGTCCAACAGCTGATCATGTGTTATTATTTGTGTTATTATTCAGATCACTGTTCTTTAATTAAAGGAATAGTTCAGTGCTAAAAAGAAGTTATGATTTACAGAACAGATAATTGTAACAGATCCCACACCTCTTACCTGTTTCTCTTTGTGATGCTCCTTTCCCCAGTAATCTTACTTGGTATAAGCTCCCCCGTTGTTCCTCCTGATTTTGTCTCTCTGCCCCTTGCCAGATTTGCGACTATGCTGGTTCCGTGGTGCATGCGCATTGAGAGGCCACTGTAGTCGTCATACAGTGACCTCTCTTAGCGTGCATGCAACTGGGAGAGTGCATAGTGCTGATACGTGCGGCGTCATGATAGTTAAAGGTACGCGCGCGAGTGAAACAGGACCCTGTGGCAGGAGTTAAAGAAGGGAATCGGGACTCATAGAAGGAGGAGGAGGCAGAAGGAGGCAGACTGGGTGAGTTGAAGTGCCGGAGTTAACCTCATACTTAAATTGTCGGGATGAAAGAGACACAGAGAGAGAGAAGATTTTTACTAATATGGGAGATAAAGTAAAAGCTAAAAGTTTAAATAATTGATAGACAGACCAACAATAGATAGAAAGATATTTAAATAGATAGATGACATGTAGATAGATTAGGTAGGTAGTAGATAGATAGATAGATAGATGTAGATAGATAGATAGATAAAGATAGCAGAGTTAGATAGATAGATAGCAGAGTTAGATAGATAGATAGCAGAGTTAGATAGATAGATAGATAGATGTAGATAGATAGATAGTGATAGATAGATAGATAGCAGAGTTAGATAGATAGATAGATAATAGATAGATAGATAGATAGATAGATAGCAGAGTTAGATAGATAGATAGATAGCAGAGATAGATAGATAGATAGATAGATAGATAGCAGAGATTAGATAGATAGCAGAGATTAGATAGATAGATAGATAGATAGATAGATAGCAGAGTTAGATAGATAGATAGCAGAGTTAGATAGATAGATAGCAGAGATAGATAGATAGATAGATGCAGAGATAGATAGATAGATAAGATAGCAGAGTTAGAAGATAGATAGATAATAGATAGCAGAGATGATAGATAGATAGAGAGACAGAGATTAGATAGATAGATAGATAGATAGCAGAGTTAGATATAGATAGATAGATAGCAGAGTTAGATAGATAGATAGATAGCGAGTTAGATAGATAGATAGATAGATAGATAGATAGATAGCAGAGATAGATAGCAGAGATAGATAGATAGATAGATAGCAGAGATAGATAGCAGAGATAGATAGCAGAGATAGATAGATGATAGCTAGATAGATAGATAGATAGATAGCAGAGATAGATAGATAGATAGATAGATAATAGAGATAGATAGCAGAGTTAGATAGATAGATAGATAGCAGAGATAGATAGATAGATAGATAGCAGAGATAGATAGATAGATAGATAGCAGAGATAGATAGATAGATAGCAGAGATAGATAGATAGATAGATAATAGATAGATAGATAGCAGAGATAGATAGATAGATAGATAGCAGAGTTAGATAGACAGCAGAGTTAGATAGATAGATAGATAGATAGATAGATAGATAGATAGATAGATAGATGTATAGGTAGACGGACAGAATGAGAGATAGATATCCATCAAAATAAAAGTTCTAAGGCACTCTCAGGTCTTGTTCATTTAGATAGATAGATAGACGGACCGAACGAGAGATAGATAGATAGAAGATAGATAGATAGATAGATGGACAGAACGAGAGATAGATAGATAGATAGATAGATAGATAGAGAGAGAGAGAGACTTAACTTTATTTTATGGCATACTTATCCTTTAAAGGAATAGTTCTGTGCTGAAAACAACTTAGGCTGGGTACAGACTGTTCATATTTACACTATGCACTATGAATGGGAAAGGGCTATGTGCGATGGACGACTATGTTTGGTCATCACACTATACACACTAAAAGTGATGCACAGGCACTATGAAATGGGAAAGGGCTGTACATCATGGATGTCTGTCTCCTACCTACACTGCTATGCCACACTGAAAGTGATGCACAGGCACTATGAAATGGGAAAGGGCTATGTGCGATGGATGACTGTTTGGTATCTACACTATGCCACACTGAAAGTGATGCCACGGCACTATGAAATGGGAAAGGGCTATGTGTGATGGATGACTGTTTGGTATCTACACTATTCCACACTGAAAGTGATGCACAGGCACTATGAAATGGGAAAGGGCTATGTGCGATGAATGACTGTTTGGTATCTACACTATGCCACACTGAAGTGATGCACAGGCACTATGAAATGGGAAAGGGCTGTACATCATGGATGTCTGTCTCCTACCTACACTACTATGCCCACTGAAACCGATGCACAGGCACTATGAAATGGGAAGGGCTATGTGCGATGGATGACTGTTTGGTATCTACACTATGCCACACTGAAAGTGATGCACAGGCACTATGAAATGGGAAAGGGCTGTACATCATGGATGTCTGTCTCCTACCTACACTACTATGCCACACTGAAACCGATGCAAGGCTCTATGGGAAAAGGCTGACACAGTTACAAAACACACCTGACAGACTCACCATATACACAAACACACTGACAGACTCACACAATACACAAACACACTGACAGACTCACAGTTACCCATGCTATATAGAAACATAGAAATCAAAGTAAACATTACATATACATTTTATTTCCTTAATCAGTACCAGTGAAGTGTAAGTTGTCTGTAAGTAATACTTGTTCAGTAATGAGTTGTTTTCATTTTCCCCTCTGTTCTGCCAGTAAACTCTATCTGATGCAGCAAAAAAACAGTGCACGTGAAGAGAGGGAAAGTCTATTAGTCATGGGGTCAAAAGGGGCGGGGTTATACCATGTCAGTAAGCAGATAGACAACAAGCAGTGTAGAGTGAAGGACACTCCCACCAAAACGAGCAGAACTTTACAAGCTGATTGCAGAGGCTACAAGCAGAATTTTTTCACAAGAAAGGGATCCTGGGGGCTGGGGCACAGGGGAGTTTATTATGCAGAAGTTTGTAAAATATGTCATTTCTGAGAGAACACTTCCTTTAATATTGCTTTAAAAATAATACATGACAGCATAAAGTTAAATAAGAAATAGGTGTAGATCCACACAGGGTACCTTAGGTTTTGTTACCCCGGCATGATATCACTTCTAGGACCAATTGATAAAGAAGGAGGTTCCTTTATTACACGTGCAGAGACTACTGACAAATCCTTTGTATGTCACTAGCTCAGCTTACAGAGACCTGCTCACTGGTTTATATAGGCAAAATGACATCACAATATGGAATTCTATATAATTCATAACATATGGTGGGTGTACATTCATGGTAACACAAAAAGACCAATCAGAAAAGAGGTATTGGGTCCCCTCCTAGCACTGTATGTGTTTTTCATTAAGGAGACGTGGAATCTATAATTTTAACCCCTTCACTTAAACCTTGTACTCCCAAAGTTTTCTCCATTCTATACCTTAGATCCAGATTTCCTTATTGTAGCTCTAAACAAAAGCCTTTGGAACCTTACAGCCCAAATGCCTTTTTAACTCTCTGGCCATTATTTAGATATATCTGATTAGGGCATAACCATACATTATTATCAACTATATTAGGGGCCCTAGGTGACCACCTGTCACTCCCCCCTCTTGATCGTGATTTGCGATCACAAACCATCACCCTACCTATTCAGATGACTATGATCCCCTGGCAGGTACTTTGTAACATGCGCCACCCTTGTGGTGCACATGTGACAGGAAGGAACTGGATTGGGGAAATTACCTTCCATTCCCTGCCTCACATTCATCTGTCTTGTCCCTATCCTCAATCCAAGTGCAACGTTCCACACTAATAAGGACACACACACCTCCTTGAGCTGCTAGGATGTAGTCCAATGCCATTCTGTTCTGCAGGGCTACTTTTCTGACCTGTGAATGTTCATCATTAATAACACGTATAGCACTGGTAGTTTTATTAACAATCCCATCCATTATTTCAGCATATTTATTTAATCTGTTAGCAAGTTCTTATCCCCCAGCCTGTCTATGGTGGAAACCACATCCATGCTTTATCTGTATCACTGAAAGCTCCCTTTTCACTATGTCATGGTTATTTGTATGATTTAACCCTTCTGTGGAGGTGTACTGTATTATATTCTGGTGCGGGGACCAATGATATAATATTATACCTTACTCTTATGGCAGGAATTACAGTTCCTAGAGTACTTTCTACCTAGCCTCACATTGATAGTCATGACTATGCTTTATTTCCACAAATGAAATAGATCCTTTGTTTTAATATATTGGGACAGTTTCTGCATGTCGTTTCATTATGTGCTGGAACCATTGTATATTGTCCTGACATCTATCATTACACGAATAGTTACTATATTGGTCACAGGAGTGTCATTTAATGTACTTACAACTATATTGTCACAATTACTTATCCCTAAGTACACTGCAAGTATGGTGTAGGTAATGGTGTATTACTTTATGAAATCCTGTGTGGGTTGACTGTTATCATGAGAGAATTTAAACACACTGATAGGTTCATACGCTTATCCTGCTATCTGCAAAGATGTCCCTTCTGTAGAAATTAGTTTCCTTATGAAATGTTTGTCTCATTTAACTGTGGAGATATGTACATAATCTATTGTATTAACTTCCATGTTCCTGTATGTATCTCCCCCCCTAGAAGATCCTGTTCCCATGATAATGGGAAAGCTGGATCTTCTATTTCATAGCTTCCCCTTATAGTAAGTGGCTGTGTAAAGTCTATACTGAACAGTTAGCATGGTGATATTAGAGACATGTATTCTTTCTTTATAGTGTTAGTTTCGTAGTCTAGCATTTTTGGAAAGACAAAAGCTTCTGACAGTGATGTATACAGATATATTAGTGATGTACAGGTCGGATTCACTGCCCTGCACATGACTAACTTGACAGGCAAATAATATAAATGAGAAAAAGCATAAACTTAGCATTATAACGGTAGGTTGTACACAGGATCTTGGGTATTGTATTAAAGACGCTGTTTGCAGTGGCTGGCATGGAGCCATGTTGGCTTTCCCTCTAGTTTCACTGCAGTTGTAAGTAGCACTTGGTATGGACCTTCGAATCGTGGGCCAAGGGAACGTTTTTGGAACACTTTGACCATCACCCAGTCACCTGGCTTTATAGGATGTTGTTGGTTCTCTGTATCTGGTAAACTGTCATGTACATGAAGATACACTGTGGTAAGCTCCTTCTATAACGCAATAACATAAGAACACAGATCATAGTGCATTGCCTCCATCTGATGAAGATAGTGTAACCCTGTTTTTGGCTTGTAGCCAAATAAGATCTCATAGGGACTGAGTCTTGATGGTGCCTTTGACCTTCAAGATGGCCACCTTTATTGGCAAGGAGACCCTCTTGAATAAGTTTTTCTAGTTCTACCCAGTTTTTGATGGGTGTATTTTACATAGTTTTGAATCCTCTGTTTTTCCAGATGGGTCCAAAATCATGCGCAATTCCATATGCATACCTGCTGTCAGTGTAAATGTTAGCAGTCTTACCTGAAGCGTGTACACATGCCTTACCCAATGTGACCAATTCCGCCTGCTGTGCTGAGTAGGAAGTTGGCAATCGGCCAGCATCTAATGTAGTGAACCTTCAGCTGTTGACGATATGATGGCATAGGAAGTGCATGGAGCTCTATCTACATATAATCTGGAACCATCTATAAATAAAGTAAGGTCAGGGGCTTGCAGCGGCTCCTCACTTACCGGAGACAATTGGCTAGTCTCTTCCTCCATCAGTTGTAGACAATCATGGTCCTCTGCCACCGTCTCGCATCACCGTCCTCTGGCGGGAGGAAGGTGGCTGGACTGAGGACTGTGCAGCGTTTAACCTCTATTTCCCCAGACTCTAATAGGATAGACGGATACTTGCCTAGGCGCTGAGGAGAGGTGCCGTGTCTGCACATGTTGGATGATTCCTGCTGCTGCTGCATGTGAAGTATATAAAGTTAGTGTTTTCCCTAAGCAAATAACTGCTACTTTTTCAGTGAGGAGAGCTGCTGCCACTACCACTTTAACACAGGTGGGAGCTCCTTGAATAAGTGGATCCAGTTGTACGCTCTCATATGCCACCACTCGTCACCCAGATGGGGTCTCTTGGCAAAGAACGCCGTTCCCTGTATTTCCTAAAACCGCTCAAAACAATTGCAAAAGGTTTAGTTGAGTCAGGTAGTTTTAAATTGCATATTCTGCTTTATTCTATAAGTCCATCACAGTCTAACCCCAGACCAAACCTAAAATGTACTTTCTACTCCCTGTAAGGGAAGATAAAATGTAACATATTAGTTTCCAATGTTTAAAGGGACCACATAATTTATCACCACACCAATCCTATTCTTTCTATATACAAAATACTTTTTCCTACTTGGATTCTTTTCAACTTTCCTTATTTATTTATGACTCTTTCTTTTAGGTTTTCTCCTTCTATATAAATTAGATACACATTACTTTCTGTAAACTTTTCATTTTCATATACATTTTCCAACTCCTATATTAACAACACAGATTCCATCTAAAACCATTTACGTCCCATTCTAAAATTATCTTTATGATTCTATATTCACTTGTATAATCAAGGGCGCTTAATTAAAGAAACAAATCAGCTGCTTTGCTGACACTAACAAAAAATTATTTTCCTATAAAACAAACATACCAACATCTGGAACTCATTTGAGTCCAATTCTTGCATTCTACCACACACCATTCAACTATCTTAGATTGTTACTACATTTCCAATCACAATCAATAATTTATCTCTAATCCTGTTAAATCCAAGGGTAAATGAGCTGTTGTCTATATATTTACTTTCTAAGTGTACCCATCTGAACAAATCAAATGTTCCCTGTAATGATATAGAATATAGGGTTACCTACTACCCTAGTCATCTCACTCCACTTGGTATTTCTGTAGTAGTTACATATTTATCATGACTACTAACTATATTTCCCAACTTAAATTGTGACTTGAAAGAATTATTCTCTGTATCACTCTCCGTGCAAGTCCTTTTCCCCGTATGTCCAGAGACCCTTCCCAAATTACGTACTGGCCAGCACATTTTTTTTAAATTCTCGAGTGAAAAGACCCTATACACGTCTCTCAACACCTTCTTCCGTGTTGGAGACTTTATCAGTGATTAAAATTTTTCCCTTACCGTCACAATATAAAAGTAATTAAAATAGTGGAGTCTCTAAAATAGGTTGTAGGTTACTAGCAAAATAAATCTCAAGGTAACAGATAGTTTCATTTGTTTCTATTCACATGGATGTAGTGTGATCTGAGCAGTGGTTGTGTTAACCCCCTGTACACTGAATGTTTAGCAGCTTTATACAGACACAATATACACTTTCCACATAGCATTATAGTGCGTACAATTGGCTTTCCCACAGCAAAGGATTATAACAAATTCTAATATAAGTCTTCCCCTTGTTTAAATAATTTGTTTTGTTATTAGATTGAAAATAGAACTATTTTCCCTCATTCATTTGTGAAAGAAAAGACTGTCACATCTGGATACAATTAGGTTATCTTGAATTCTGCCTACACAGCTGTAACAAATTATGGTTTGTGCTCTAACTTTAGACTTTTAAAGATTAACCCCTTTCCTTCGAACAACGACTTCAAAATCTAACAAACATTGTCATAACATTCCTGAATCATTTCAAACAATACACAGTCTTAGGTTGACAATTACAATTAAATCTAACAGAATTATCCTAGGTATTGGCTATTGCATGAAACATAAAAAATGAGTATTACTAGACAAACAACTCCACACTCCAGTCACACAAATTTGTTAGTATTAAGACAAACAAAATGACAACATAAACTCTAGAGTGATATTCACCTATTTGAAGGATGACATTCCAGCAGAGCCTCTCAGATCGATGGGGATCGATTTTGATAGACAAAGTCAGAAATAAGACACAAAAAAGGTCTTACCCAATGCATTGTATAAGTTTGCCTACCAGTCGTTCCCATCATCTCTTCGCTCAGAAACTTTACTGGACTGTACCCTTAAAGAGAAAAATCTCAGCAGTGCCTCCAATTGTAGATCCACACAGGGTACCTTAGGTTTTGTTACCCCGGCAATGATATCACTTCTAGAGACCAAATTGATAAAAGAAGGAGGTTCCTTTATTACACGTGCAGAGACTACTGACAAATCCTTTGTTTGTCACTAGCCCAGCTTACAGAGACCTGCTCGCTGGTTTATATAGGCAAAATTACATCACAATATGGAATTCTATATAATTCATAACATATGGTGGGTGTACATTCATGGTAACACAAAAAGACCAATCAGAAAAGAGGTATTGGGTCCCCTCCCAGCACTGTATGTGTTTTTCATTAAGGAGACGTGGAACCTATAATTTTAACCCCTTCACACCTTGTACTCCCAAAGTTTTCTCCATTCTATACCTTAGATCTAGATTTGCTTATTGTAGCTCTAAACAAAAGCCTTTGGAACCTTACAGCCCAAATGCCTTTTTAACTCTCTGGCCATTATTTAGATATATCTGATTAGGGCATAACCATACATTATTATCAACTATATTAGGGGCCCTAGGTGACCACCTGTCAATAGGATTTACAACAATTAATTTGCTATTGCAATTTCTGCTTCTTATTTATCTAGTATAGTAAAAAGATGACTGGGAAAAGTATTAGAAACCTTATTTATCTGGCAGAATAATTCATTGCTATTATTATGTGT
This sequence comes from Hymenochirus boettgeri, assembly GCA_019447015.1. NCBI lineage: Eukaryota > Metazoa > Chordata > Amphibia > Anura > Pipidae > Hymenochirus > Hymenochirus boettgeri. The sequence goes on along the minus strand of CM033475.1, from coordinate 112,954,105 downwards.
ATGTTTGCATATAGAAAAAAAACTTTACCAACAATTTACATTAACCGCTATGTTTATCATTACTGTGCACTGAAATACAGAGAAATAAAGAACTTTTGAATAGTACTGCTTTTTCATCATAATATTACAAGTGCAGTGTTATACATATAAGGGCAGCATGTGATTAAACATGATATTAAAGACATTTTACAAGATTTATGACTGAATCAAAAATTAAGGGCTACCAGCTGATCATGTGAATTACCCACATCATTGTTCTTTAAATAAGGTATCGGAAAATCAATTTCAATATAGCTTGTTTAACTCTAAAGAATCTATATTGTTTGTGTAATAATATAAGGGAAACAATGATAATTATACTACTGGACACTGCAGAACATAAAACCATTATGTAACTATGATAAGCTCTATTAATCTACTAGCCAGGCTACTGAAAGGGACCATATGTAGACTTAGTATAAGCTGAGAACTGTTAACAATACGATAGTCACGATGGTATGGATACACTATACGGAAGACCCTCCCCTGGGATTTAGTCTAGGGGGAACACAATGGAGGGAATCCTAAATCCCTACCTGTATGTATGTAAAAAGTTTATACAGAACAAGCCACCCACCTCTTCTATACCCCCACCCCCTCTACAGTATAACCAATACCCTACTCTGTGATTGGGTAGTGAAAGGGGTAATCAATGACATGTCAACTCCACCATATATAATCTAATCTACAATTTGGTGGCAGGCCCTAGTCGGAAGTGCAACCCACAGTTAGAATAACTGTGAACCCATCACTGAACTACAGGGTTAAAGCAGTTAATAATCCCCACCCCTCCTCTCTCCCAACCTATCTTCCCATCCTATTCTGAGTACTACGGACAATATATACTCTGAAATCTTTGGGGAAATAGTGGTTAACCGTTGCCCCGGTAATCCAAGTCATTATGTACTAGAATATCTGGCGAAAGACGAATGTTTTATGTTTACTGGAGATAGCTATTGAACAAAGTGGGGACAATTTAATTGTATATGTGATCTACACTCTGCGTGTTGCCCTGGAGACGCCCGCCTCTAATTAGCAATATATAGTCTGTAGAAGGTTATATAAGATTTAACCCCTATCTCTATCTGTTTGACTAGAGAGGGCACCCATTGAGGAGCCATATGACCAGAATCTACTAATATGTATAATGTGATAGACCCTCATAACTATATATTTTGGATGAAACTATGTATAGCTGATTTATAATATGTATGTATATATATATATATATATATATATATATATATATACTTAAACAAAAACATACAAGAACCCCATCGGATCAATGGATCAACTCCCCCCCCCCCCCCCCGAACCAATACCTCGTGACTATACTACACCACCATGAAACTTCTTATTCCTATTACGGGAACATATGTTGTAGCAAACTCCCCCACTTCCCCTCTAAATTCAAAGCTATACCAGTCACAACTTGATATATCGCCAACACAATTAAAAAGATATCTCAACAATATTGATTTCCCTAAACTCTCTGACAGCGATAGGGCTCAATTAGACGCAGATATCACTGTGTCGGAAGTAGTAGAGGCCTTGGGAAATATGTCAAATAGTAAGTTCCCCGGACCGGATGGTATACCGATTGAGATATCTAAAAAATATAGCGAACAGATACTGCCCCAATATTCCCAATTACTACAACACATAATGGAACATCAAATTCTGACACCTTCAATGTATGAGGCGTACATTACACTTATACCCAAACCCGGAAAAGATACACTAGACTGTGGATCATACAGACCCATATCATTACTCAACACAGATTACAAAATACTTCGAAACAGATTAAAAAAAGTAATAACACATATAATTCACCCAGACCAAACCGGATTTATACCAACTAAGTCCACCGTAATTAATATACGCAAGACATTAATCCAATGTCAAGTTGACCACAATAAGGCTGGAACACGCATAATGCTTTCACTAGATGCCCAAAAGGCGTTCGACTCTGTCGAATGGCTGTATCTGTGGCACTGTATGGATAAGTTCGGTTTCGGTCCCAAATTTGTCAAATGGACCCGTCTCATGTACGCCCAGCCTACAGCTTCACTACTTATTAACGGAACACACTCCACATCATTTGCTCTCCACCGGGGAATGAGACAGGGCTGCCCACTCTCCCCATATTTATTCGCCATTGCAATAGAACCCCTTGCTATACAGCTCAGGGCAGACCAATATATTAAAGGTTTCACACTAGGAGCTCAAACATCATTGCTTAGTTTATATGCCGATGATTTGATTTTATATTTGGCAGACCCTAATCAATCCTTAATCACAGCATATAATACAATTTCCCAATTTGGCCCAATTTCTGGACTATATATCAATTGGAGCAAGTCGAGTCTGTTTACACTAGATCCGAATATCACACTACCACCAAGAATGCGGGGTTTGGTTCCCGTTGTTCAAAGCTTTAAATATCTGGGTATCACCATAACTCAAACACCCGAACAATTTCTTGAACAAAATATATACCCTCTATTAGACTGGCTACGGAACAAAGTTAAGATATGGAAACAATTTCCCATCAACTTATTAGGCCGAGTCAGATCTGATCAAAATCATAATTCTCCCCAAGGTTTTATATACCCTCCAGCATTCTGCAACTACAATACCCAGAACCTTTTTCACTGCTTTACAGGGCACTCTGCTCTCCTTGATATGGGGGTCGGGTCGCGCAAACTAAACTCAGTGTCCTTCAACTACCTAAGATCGCAGCTGGTCTTGCACTGCCAGGTTTTACCTGTATTACTTGGCTGGACAGCTCAGATACTTTGCGGACTGGGTGGTTCCCCCCCTGCTGGACCCACAAGACACTCCCCCGCCCCCAATATATGATATGGAGCGAATGCTCCATGCGTATATTCCAACGATACCCATCACATTCCTATAAGCCCCAAAGAATATTATTCCAGGTGGGGGTACAGCCCTACACAAGCAGATGCGTAGGGTTTGGCAAGATACAACAAAATATTTAGATGTGTGGGGTGTGTTGGGAGAATCTGTATTGTGGCATAACAACAAATATCAGGTTCTAGCAAAATTTGGAGCTTCTGAGTTTTGGGAAAACGGGAATCCTGTATTTCCAACAGATTATACTTAACAATACACTGATGTCATACCCAGAAATGCAGTGAGAATTTTCACTAGCACACTCAGCTTTGTTCCATTACCTCCAACTCCGGTATTGCCTTATTTCAGAGTTCCAAACACTCAATATACACATCACCTCACACCCTATAATTGAAATTCTGAAGGACCGGACAGGGAGGTATATCTCATGCATATACTTTTAATTAATCAAAAGAATATTGACATACAAACAACTTTGATGCAAAAATGGAACAAATATATACCTACACTAAATGAATCCAACTGGGAAGAAACTGCTCAATCACATACACAGGTGTCCCCATCAGCTAACCATAGGGTCACACAATTTTACATTTTACATCAGGTCTACCTAACCCCAAGCAGACTAGCACACATATCACCCAATAACTCCTCAAATTGCCCTAAATGTCAGGAAATGTCTGCCGATTTTTGGCATCTGATTTGGACCTGCCCAAAGGTCTCAACTTTTTGGGACAAAGTTATAAAAACTCTGACACAAATACTCCATGTACCGGTACCACCTGATCCCGAATTGTGTATACTGGGGGTTGATAAGGCTGGGGGATGGACAGGTGCACATCTCAAACTGTTCCGCAATTCCTTTTCTATGTTAGACGCACTATAGTACTCACTTGGATGTCCCATCAGGCACCTAGATGTGGGGTGTGGAAAGCTATGATCAAATTGGACCTGCCTCTCATCCGGTTAATATATCTGGGTAGGGGTACATTGAGTAAATTTAACAAAATATGGCTACCTTGGTATGGATATATGGGGATACCCATCCCCCCCTCTCCACAACACACAGAATAAACCCTATCTATGATAATAAAGTTTCGCATGAAGTAGACGAGAGACCCATGTCTTTGACACTCAACCAATACAAATATCCTTCTACGTTTTATTGAACTATCTATGTTTTGATTTTTTATAAAATATTGTTGTTGAAACTACATTGGTAGATCCGGAATGCTATTAATCTGACAGGTGATGATAAACCAAATGCCACTCAGACAGTGAGAACCCTCCCCCATCCCCTCTATCCTCCCCATATCCCTTCCCATGTTATATTATCTCTGTTTTGTTATTTTAAGAAATTGTATAATGCAGGACACGAATGTATGTTAAATTATGCAATCCATTTGTAATTACTGGTGTTAATCAACATAGGACAATATATGTTTGTGACCTGTTTTTTTCTAAATAAAACATGTTTAAAAAAAAGATTCTTTAGGAGGTCTCTTCAGTATTTGGTCCACTGGAAAGGTTTTGGTCCTGAAGAAAGAGCTTGGATTAAACATTCAGATTTGCATGCTCCTCGTCTAGTCAAAGCTTTTCACAGGAGTTTTTCCAGGAAAACCTGGCCCGTTGGGTCCTGTGGCCCCCCCGTAAGGGGTGGGGGGTGGGGTACTGTCACAAACTTACCTGCCGCTCCGGTCTTACGAGGATTCAAAAACCGGCGTCCTCATGGACCCAGTGCCTGATTGTAGCGTTAGCTACCGCCCGGCTCCTTCTACTTACCTGCCCTAGTTCCTGTTACTTTCCTGTCCAGCATTAAAGACTTACCTTACCTGGTCCTGCATCAGAATTTCCTTGCCAGTTCCAGACTTACCTTGCCAGCTCCATCATCAGGGACTTACCTTGCCAGTTCCAGTATCCATACTCACCTTACCTGTTTCAGTGACTGTTTCTGCCTTGCCTGTTCACAGTATCCTGCCTTCTCTCCAGTAGCACCTAGTCGCCATTCCTCAGCCTACAGTTCCCAGCAGTCTCTTGTATCCAGTTCTGCAATCCCAACAGCCATCGGAGCACCTCCTCCTCAAGCGTACTCGTAAGTACCCTGGCCTCCCGGCCAATCATTACACTTACCTTATTTTCGGAGATACTGATGCATTTAACTTACCTTGGATGGTTTCCCTCAGTCTTTTGGAATCTTTTTCATAAGTATATTGATTGACTTCATATAATTGATGGGTTCTGTATTATTTTGGTATGGATAGACAACTGTCCATCATAGTACTTCATGGAGGAATAGACTTTTAAATGGACATTTTGGATCTATTTCGAATTTAAAGAAGTACCGAAAGACATTACTTACTGGCGACCACTATAATATCGACTCTGTGAACATTTTGAGACAATCATAGCCATGGTTGTTATTTGAGCTAATCGTAGCCATGGACTATATCTTATAACCATATCTATCTTTCTCTATTGCTATCAGCGTTATTACCTATTGTTACTTGCGGTTTTCACTTAGTCTGCACTATTATGGGAGTGCCGATCTAAATAATAATTAGTGCTGGTAAAATGATTCATATATATATATTTGTGTAGTTTTAAAGTTAGCTCGAGCAGAAGGGAGGGAGAGGGGGGGAGGGCTCCTCCACGCATGTGCCATACCTTGTCGAGGTAGGGAAATAGAAGGGACCGGATGACTCACTGACAGGCTCCTACACTGCACTTTCCTGGACTTAAAACAGGCACAGCAAGAAAGGAGGGGCCAGTTGTGGGGTAAATTTTAGTTTTAGTGTTGGACATGCCCTTTAATTGATTTTAGTATAAATACCTTAAATGCATAGAAAATATCTTAAGGGCACGTGCGATTTCGTTGTGTTTGCGCGTGCATTTTTTTCATTAAGTATTGAAAAACTCATGCGATTGAAAATGCAGACCGCAAATCGCAATCACAACGCACCAGTGTGGCCTAGCCTTTAATGCATAAAAAATACCATACTTAATATTAGGGATAGCCTGTTCGCGGATCCGAACCCGGAACCGCCGTGGATCTATCCCATTCGCGAACGGCGGATTTTTCCGGATTTTCCGCCTTCCAACCTTCCGATTCGCAGATTTTTCATATTTTCGAAAATTTTCGAAATTAGAGGATTACTTGTATTTTCGAAAATACATATTTTCGAAAATACAAGTTTTCTCGTATTTTCGTAAATTTTCAAAAATACGCGAAAACCCGTAATTTCGAAAAAAATTTCGAAAATACGAAAAATCTCGTAATTTCGAGGGTATTTTTCATTTTAATGGGTCCGCTCGTGGATTTTCGAAAATACGAAAAATCTCGTAATTTCGAGGGTATTTTTCATTGTAATGGGTCTGCTCGTGGATTTTCGAATTTTTTAGAAAATTCACGGATCCTCGAGCGGACCGGATTTTGCGAAGTTCGGACATCTCTACTTAATATATCAATCCAAATTTTTTTAAAAATAGTGATTCTTATACTCGTGAATAATAAAATGTTAAAAACAATCTTAGGTATATCTAAATATAAATAATATATATAAAAAGCAATGATGTCAGCGCACTCCTGGGTCTTGTTCAACAGTTTATTAACATGCAACAAGTGCGCTGACATCATTGCTTTTTTTGTATCTTCATCATTCATCAAATATATAATAACAATGAACAAACACACTGGAAACCTGTGTGGGTGGCACTCGTAACTCACCTCCTGGTGCATGCTGTATAACAAGGGCACCCCCCAGGTGCGGGTGTGGGTCCGTATATGTGTAGTAAGAGGAACAAAACAGCGCTACTCAAAGAGGTGTGGAAAAGATAAAATCCAAGGTTTATTCACATCACTTTAAAAAAATGGATACATGGTGCCAGTTCACCTGCCTGATAGAGATGGTCGAACTATTGAAAGTTCGGTCCGTTTTCGAACTTTCGAACTATTGTAAAAGTTCGAAAGTTCGAAAACGGCCCCATTAAAGTCTATGGGAGGCAAATAGTTCGAAAAGTTCGAGTCAAATACAACTAAAATATTAATGGTAACTTAATATAAATGGCTGTGGGACCTGGGAAATGGTCTGGGGAGCATGTTCCAATATCCAGAACTTTCGTAAAATCAATTTTACTCTCACTCGCGCTACTTTCGAGCTTTCGCGTTCGAACGTTCGAGGTAACATGGACATTTTACTCGCGGATTCGATACTCGAGTATAGGCTGTAATGGACACTTTAATCGCGGATTCGCGTTCGCACCTAGATAACATGGACATTTTACTCGCGGATTCGATTTCGACATTCGATTATAATCCCTTCTTCCCATTGACTTCTATATGCAATCCAGGATCTAAAATTGAGTCTGGAAAGTGGGTGTAGTCATTCCACCATTACTTTCCCCACCAGAAAGCATGGCCACCATGCAATGGCAGCGTCTGATGGTGGAATATCTCACCCGGCTGGGTTATGACTGGATGCCAATCTGCACCCCAATATTAAGGAGCGCAAACGGCGCATAATGCGCCACCTGCAGGCAAAACTGCGGATGCAGTTTCGCATTGATCTGACCACCTCTCAACTCTAAAAAAGGTGGTCAGACCTCAAGCGGCAGCGTCGTGCCTACGTCCAGAACATCCAGCGGAATGTCCAAGGCAAGTATCACATTTATATATTAAATTTTATCTGTGATTGAGTTTTATAAAACACCACCTTTTGCACCACTAATCAGGCGGTTCTGCGGCAGATCTTTCTGACAAGCTCTGTCTAAGTATAACCACTATATGAAGTTACTGCCCTTTTCTTTACTTTTATAGCACTTGTGATTGTGATTGGCAATAGCGCTTCGCAAACCACCACAAACGATTGCGGGGCCTTTAGTGATTTTCTCCTAAAGGAATCAAAGTGCATATGTTAGTGTTAATTAGTGTTAGCAAATTTTAATGTAACAGTTAATGTTAGTAGATGTTAGTTAAAGGACAAGTACACACGAAAAACATTTACAATATTTAATTATAATACAGATTTTGAAATCTCTTTTTTCATAAACGACTCAAAGTATATATTTTTGCGTTCCTTGTGCGTTTTGCGTTCGCGTTTTGCGCATGCGTTTTCTTCGCCTTTTTGCGTTTTGGAAACGCATGCGTTAACGCACCAAAAATGGTGAACGCATGTGTTACCAAAACGTGAACGGACGCGCTAACGCATGCGCATCGGAAATCGCAGGAATGTTCGCATTCACGCAATTTCCATTTTAGCGAAATCACGTGCGCTAAAAACGCGTGTGGCCTAGACCTTAATGTTAGTTAGTGTTAGTATTAGTAAATTTAACTGTTAGTTAATGTTAGTAAATGTTAGTACACACGAAAAATACTCATAATATTTACATTATTTTTTATTATCATTATTTTTTATTATTATTTATAATTAAAATTTACTTTTTTAATATATAAATTTGCAGATGAGGAATCGATTTCTGCTAGTGATGCAGAGGAGGGAGGGTCACCTCCACCAGCACCCCCACCAACACCAGCACCCCCACCAAGGCCCCAGGTGCAGCCTCCTGTTTCCCCTTTCCCTTCACCACCACCACCGCCAGCACCAGCATGCCAGGAGGGACCAGCACCGCCAGCACCAGCACGCCAGCAGGGGCCAGTGCCGGCTGCAAAATATTGATCTGCGTCTGAGGTGCATGGAGAGCAGGCAGAGGCGCATGGAGGGGCGCTTGCTCTCCATGCACAAAGACATCCTGCGCATTAAGCGCAAACTTTTTAAAAATAAATAGGTGCTGGTTTTTTTTGTTTTTTTTTTAGCACCATGTTGCACCGTGTTTGTTTGTTATTGTTATTATTATTGTTTATATATATATATATATATATATTTTTTTTTTATTATTTTATTATTAATATAAATATATAAGCACCTAAGAAACAGGTGCTTACGTTTACTAAAAAAGTTAAACTAAACAAATCACTGTGTTTTATTTTTACAAATGACTTGACTACAAACATAATTATTTAGGCTTTTCCCATTCCCCATTGGCTTCTCTTCCTCAGTGTATGCTTCGTGCAAGGGAAAGCGGGCAAGGGGATACGCTTTGTAGGAACAGCACCATTGAGTAGCAGTAGATTCACTTCAGTTTGACAACATTATTGCGGAGCCAGGCAGGCTTGGCCTCCGGACAGACCCCATACCCCATTGGCTCTTCTCCTCAGAGTATGCTTTGTGCAAGGAAAGCGGGGAAGGGGATACGCTTTGTAGGAACAGCACCATTGAGTAGCAGTAGATTCACTTCAGTTTGACAACATTATTGCGGAGCCAGGCAGGCTTGGCCCCTCCGGACAGACCCCATACCCCATTGGCTTCTCTCCCTCAGAGTATGCTTTGTGCAAGGGAAAGCGGGGAAGGGGATACGCTTTGTAGGAACAGCACCATTGAGTAGCAGTAGATTCACTTTAGTTTGACAACATTATTGCGGAGCCAGGCAGGCTTGGCCCCACCGGACATACCCCATACCCCATTGGCTTCTCTCCCTCAGAGTATGCTTCATGCAAGGGAAAGCGGGGAAGGGGATACGCTTTGTAGGAACAGCACCATTGAGTAGCCATGTGGGAGACGCACCCAAGTTCTCCTTTAGAAGGGGAAAAACTATATCGGCAAGGGTCTCTCCTAGCTTATTTACCAGCAAAGACAAAGTTGGCTATCCTAGGGGCTCAAAAACCTGGTTAAATTGCTTGGGTAGTTATCCCTGTAATAGGTCCAGGTGTAATATATGCAAGTATATGGTTCCCACTAAGGTGTTCAATAGCTTTCACACAAAGATAAGCTATGATGTAAAAATGTATGCGAACTGTCGAACGTCTGGTATAGTATATCTAGCCACTTGTGTTTCTGGTGTTCAGTATGTGGGAAAAACCAGCATCAGACCAGCATACAAGCGGATATCTGAACATATATATGCCCTTAATAGGGGAGATGAATCTTCTGCAATTGCGAAACACGTCTTGGAAGCCCATGATGGTATTTTCAACTTTAGTTTCACCATCATTGACAAAATTATGAATAGACCCAGAGGAGGGGATAGAAATAAGGGTCTTTTATGTTTAGAAGCCTATTGGATATTCCTGCTCCGTACTATATACCCTGAAGGTCTTAACAGGGAATGGGAACTGAATTGTGTTTTGGACATATAATAGTCATTTCACCTTTCACCATCCTATGTGAATTGGTGGTATAACAGAGATGTATGTATTCCATCTTTAGAGATAGGCCCTCCAGACTGGGGTTGTCTAAACGTGGTTGGAAGGCTTTTCATTCATGTGATCACAACAAGCCAGTGTGCCGGGGACATGAGATTGTATGGGGCATAGGAATGTGCATTGATTGTTTTCCCTATGTTTGTATGGATGTCTTGACCAGATCAGTAGCACTTCCTTATAATGCAGCTGTAAATTAACATATTTGGAGTGCTTTTCACAATCTTTGTATTGTATGTATTTATTTTTAGCTTGGTCAAACCTCTAGGTGGCAATAGTACCCCCAATACGCCCCTTTAATGAGCGTTCCTATGTCTTTAAAATAAGTACTGGATGACCTCCTCCCTCAACTAAACAAGCCAAAGGGCTGGGGGGTAGTGAGAGCCTAATGCATTGATCCGATATGCTAATATGAGATATGAAATAGCTTGCTAATCGTATGCTGTATGACTTTATAGCAAGCTGTGTGTATATATGGGAACAAAACGAGTATATTCCCCTTTAATTTTGTACCTACCTCTGCATATATTATTGCTTTCTGTCCCATAATAGTTCCGCTGATATAAGTTCCGCTGATATAGGTCCATTTATATAAGGATTCTATATGTGCAATATATTACACACTCTATGGATATGCTGGATAGTCTCCCTCTAGTCTCATTAGATATTAATATGGTTTGGATTATAGTGATTCAAATTGTTAATCTGCTTTGACTTCAACAGATACATTTCTCTGGCTGGAGTTGGTTGTTGTTTTTAATATATGTAGTGTATTATGTGTTAATTGTATACTTACCCTTTGAATAAGGTAACCTAGCACTCCTATTTATACTTGTAAATGACCAGCTACACCTGGCCTCTGATGAAGTGGGACACACCCACGAAATGCGTCAGGCAGGTGAACTGGCACCATGTATCCATGTTTTTAAAGTGATGTGAATAAACCTTGGATTTTATCTTTTCCACACCTCTGTGAGTAGCGCTTTTGTTCCTCTTACTCCACATATAATAAGTTACACATCCATATTATCTAGTTACTCATGCACCAAAAATAGTATTATAACTGCACCATGTAATTTCTCCACATTAATATTTATCTTTCATCCAAAAAAGATTTAAAAAGACATTGGTCATTAAGACCATGTGGTTATATAGTGTTTAATGGGCATCTATAGTGGGAAAATTAACTTTTTTTTCTTTCTTTCCATGTGTTCTATAATTCCCCACAACCCCCAGAGTGTCTTCACTTTATTCAGATTCCCTCTCTGTCCTGAGATACACCAGTTAGAAGAATAGTGATTGCATTCCTCTACTCCTACTTGGACTGTCAATCAAATCCCTGTGACGTGATCCCCCCTCCCTGCTCTGTAATAAACATAGAGATAAGAGCATTAGCAGGGGGAGAGAGGTAGCTTTGATGGTAGATATAAGGCTGCACTTGACCCCCCTTCTTAAAAGCTTTCACTGATTGATGATGGGTCACAAAGTGAGAGACCGTAAACTGTACTGATCTCCTTCTTCCGTGTCTCCAGGACAGCTTGCTTTCTATTGGCCACTGTGCGTGGGTGTGTTTTTCAGGATGTTGAACTTTTAACTCCTACTGCACATGATAAGCTTGTCGGTTAGCTGGAGTTGAGACATGGAGGAGGTAACAGAATGGAGGGGGAAGAGGGGAGTGCTGCATACAGATCTGAAACCATGGTTAAACAGAGTCACTGACATAGATAGGATAAAGGCAGCACAGAGTACATGAATTTAACTTTGCAAAGGGGCAATGTGTTTTTTTCACTATAGATGCCCTTTAATGTTCTGATCCAAAAGACCACCTTTGTAAGACAGACTTTGATCTATTACCACCTTATGTAATGGTACATGGTCAATGGCTATGACTTTAAGATCCGCTACTGTAAATCCTTTGATATCTATCTATCTATCTATCTATTTATCTATATATCTGTATATCTATATCTGTCTGTCTATTTATCTGTCTGTCTGCCTCTCTATCTGTATCTATCTGTATCTATCTATCTATATCTGTCTTTCTGTCTATCTATCTGTATTTCTATCTATCTGTCTATCTATATCTGTCTGTCTATCTATCTATTTATCTATATATCTGTATATCTATATCTGTCTGTCTATCTGTCTATTTATCTGTCCATACTTGTACAAGTCACACTGTGAGTAAACTTGTATCTACCAGAAAGAGAGAGAGTGCTTGAGATATGGATGATAGAGACCACAGGAGAGAGAGAATGTGAAATATAGAGAATAGAGACTGCAGGAGAGAGAACTAGAAAGAAAGAGGATAGAGACTGTGGAAGAGAGAAAATATAGATAAAGACAAAAAATAACGTTCCAAGGCCTGATGTGGGAGCACTACTCATGTGCTTCTATCCCGTTAGACTGGTTATATGTCTCTCCCCTGTTTTTTTGCTACTTGTGCACATTGTGGTGTTGTTATGCAGCTGAGTACAGGAGAAAGAGAATTTGAGAGAATAGAGACTGCAGGAAAGAGAATTCAAGAGAGAGACTGCAGAAGAAAGTGAGTGTGTGAGAGATAAAGGATAGAGACTGCAGGAGAGAGAGAGAATGTGCAAGATAGACGATAGAGACTGCAGGAGAGACAGAGAATGTGTGAGAGAGGTTAGAGACTGAAGGAGAGAGTGAGAATGTAAAAGATAGGGATAGAAACTGCAGGAGAGACAGAATGTGAGAGAGTAGAAACTGCAGGAGTGAGACAATGTGAGAGAGATAGAGGATAGAGAGTGCAGAAGAGTGAGATAGAATGCGTGAGACCTTTACCATCTCTTTTCACTGTATGGGACCTTTACCATCTGTTCTCACTGTATGGGACCTTTACTATCTGTTCTCACCGTACGGGACCTTTACCGTCTATTCTCACCGTACGGGACCATTACTGTCTGTTCTCACTGTATAGGATATTTACAGTCTGTTCTCACTGTATGGGACCTTGTCGGAAGGCACTGCTCTTGAGCGTACAGGAACCCTCCCCCAACCCCAGCTACGACTGTAAATAAAGGACACAACACACCTAATTCCGATAGGAATTAATAATTAGGCCACATCTTTATTGTGACTTAATGCAAACCATGCATTGTGACAATAAATGCAAAATTAATGCAAAAGTAAAACCAATTTTAAGTAACCATATATCACCTTTCTTTTATATAACCATACCAGCCTTCTAGTAAAATGATTGTCGAGTCTGGCAATGCCGTAACCCACCCATCCATACTTTGCAGGTACGCCCGGGTTGGGCCTTTAATCCATTTCCCAGGGGACATATGCTCCTTAGCTCCCCCCCCCCCCCAGCGTTACCCACCATGACTCCATGAATCCCCCATAATAATTTGCTGGCCCTTTTTTGGGCCTTCCTTCAGCACTCTTTTCAAACATGTGATGCCTAATAGCCAAATCTCCCCTTAAACGCACAAATTTCATTAATTTTGTTAATTTTAATGCGAGATCTCCCAATTGATCTAGCATGTCGCCAACGTAAACGGGGAATGATCTCTGACCACAGTACAATTATGTTTGGGCATCGATCAACCAGGAAGTTTTTTTTTTAATAATCATTTGTTTTTTATTATAAGCAGTCAATAAAAGTTACATCACTTTTTGTATTTCGGTGTTACATTTGTTTATAATTTAGCATTTATATTGAAGTAGTTATTAAAAAAAAAGAACATTGTTTATAAACATTTCAATATTAACAGAAAAAATTAAAAGAATAAATTGGCAGACAGTTTAAATTTGTTTCTTTTTCTTTTTACCTTTCAAGAGTTGGATTACATAGAGTCAATATCTATATACCACCATTCCCATTGTTTGTAGAACGATGGGAATTTGTTTAATGCTATATAGTACATTTTTTCGTAGTGCATATTTCGGTTTAATAGATTTTTGATTTCCTTTATTGTAGGTATCTTTGGGGGATTTCTATGCTCGTGCTATGAGAGTTCTGACTAGTAAGTATGTGGAATATTATCGTTCTTGCATGAAATGGTATATTTTGAATACCTATGTTTAATAGTGCTAATTGAGGTGTTAACATAATTTTTTCTTTAGTTATATTGTATATAACGTATTTTACTCTTTACCATAATTTCCTGATTTTGATGCAATTCCACCATATATGCAGTAAATTTGCTTCCGTTTTAAAGTTTCTCCAGCATAGTGGGGATTCCTGTTGATTCCATTTAGCTACTAATTTTGGTGTGATGTATGTTCTATGTAGTATTTTCCTGTGAATCTCCCAGTGGGCATTTGGAGAGTCTAAATTGTATTTTACAGGCTTTTTCCCACTCTTCTGCTTCTATATTGAAGTTTAGTTCTTTTTGCCATATTGTAACGTTCTTTAACATTTCAAATTCATTTTTCTTGTTTATTGTCATGTATAATTGGGTAATTCCCTTTTTGATAGGGGGGTTTTGGTGAAATGGTTTCTGATGGGATGATTTTCCATCTGGTTTAAGATGTTTTTCTTTTGTAGGAAGCTTCCTTTTTGCAAATATTTATAAATATCTTGTTTTGGTAGGTTATGGGATTTCATTAGGTCATGGTATTGTATTATGATATTTTTATCTATTAGGTAGAATATGTTTAATATTCCCTTGTATTGCCATGTTTTAAGTGATATGTCTGGGATTATTAGTTCTAGGCTAGTGAGATCTATGTATTTGTATAGTGCTTTTGTCCAATCTTGGGTTTTGATTAGGTATTGCCAAATTTTATATGATGTTTGTATTGTCATAAATGGGGTGGTAGGGATTTTGTATGTTAATAATGCTGCTCCTAGGATTTGTGGAAGTGATTTACCTTTTCCCATAGAGATTTCTATGAATTGTTGTTCTATTTTGATCCATTTTTGGAGGTATCGTTTATCCACCACATTCTTATTTGTTCTGTGATTAATGCTTGATAGTAATCTTTTATTAGTGGAAGGGCCATTCCTCCTAGGTGTTTAGGTTTTGTCATTGTGTTTAGTGATATTCTTGGCTTTTTTTTGTTCCATATGAAATTTGATATGGTTTTCTGTACCTCCACGAAGAATTGGTTGGGTATTATAATTGGTAATGTCCTGAACATATACAGCAGTTTAGACAATATTATCATTTTGATTATGGATATTCTTGCGAACCAAGAGAATAGGCTCGAATTCCACGTGTTTAGGTCTTTTTATATTTTTTTATAAGTAGGGGGGAAGTTGGTGTTATATAGTTGCGTTGTCTTTTGTTAGTTGGATTCCTAAATATTGTCTAGTTTTATCTTCCCATTGGAATGGGTGTCTGGATTTGAGTAGCAATTTAAGTTGGTAGGAATATTTTTTTTTTAAATCCCCTCCCGAGGGAGGAATTGTTTATTTATTTTCAAAATAAAACATAATACAAGACAATACAGTAAACATTGGTACAGGTTGATACATTAATAAAAATAAGTAGTTTTTTGTTTAACAGTATAATTTCTTGTTACGTTAATGCCCCCACAGTCAGTTCGTGGTCTCGGGGTTGGGTATTGTCTGGTCCAGTGTAGCTGTTTTCGTCAGTCTTATATTTTAGAAAAGTTTGCTCTACAGTGTGTGGTTCTGTGCTGTTGTTTTATGTTTTTCATATCTTATTGCTCCAGAAGGACTGGTCTATCCCGTTCTTCCTCTCTAGTCTATACTCCATTTGACCTTTCTACTGGTGGAAGAGTTCTCTCGTTCCCCTTCTTTGTTAGTTGTTACATGTGTGTGGGGAGGATTCCTTATTTTTTCGTATTTTGTTGGACAGCCTCTTTGTTGGTAGATTAGTTTTTTGTGTGGTAATACTGCATTTACTCTTGCTCTCCATTCTGTTACGTCAGGGATTGAAGTTTGGATCCATAGCTTGGCTATTATTTTTTTCGCTATAAACAGAGTTTCCATTAGGAAGGTTTTGTGGAACTTGTCTGTTTGTATATGGTCTGTTATACCCAGTATACATAGCTTGGGGTCTAGTCCCACGGGGGATCCCATATGCTCGTGTAGGAAGGTCAGGATTTGTGACCAGTATCATAGTATACATGGGCATGCCAAGATCATGTGGTAAAATGAGCCCAGTTGTGTTTGGCATTTCGGGCATAGAGGATTTTGGGTTGGTTTTTGAGAGGCGGACCGGAGTTAGGTATGTTCTGTGTAGTATAAATAGTTGGGTCAGTTGGTCCGATGCTTTTGGGGAGATTGTTTTATTGGCTGTTAAGGCTTCCTCCCATTCTTCTGTCTCGAGTGGTCCTAGGTTTTCTTCCCATGTGCGTTTTTTGTTCATAGATTGAGGTGCAACTCTGGGGTTGTCATTTGTGAGTACAATCGAGTGGTGGGATAGTACAATCGTCGCAATGGGGTTGTTTTGTAATGCCGCAGTGCCTGGGGGGCATTGTGTATTGTATGCGTGGCGGAGTTGCAGGTATCTAAACAGCATTTTGTTTGGTAAATGGAATTCTGTCTGCAGTTTTTCGAAGGGTTTCATTGTGTCTGCTTCTGCGATGTGTGAGAAGGTGCGTATATTTCGATTGTACCAGGTTGTTGCCTGGGGTATGGTGAGGAATTCTGTAGCTGTTGTGTTGCTCCAAAGGGGGGTTTGTAGATTAATTGCAGGGATTCCTGTTTTTTTGAGCGTGATGTCCCAAATTTTGCAGGCTTGTTCTAAGAGGGGGTGTATGTTCTTATCTGTTTTTTTGGATTTCAGGCCTCTCAAGATGAGGAAGATTGGGTTTGGGTATACTTCTGATTTTGGTGGTGACGTCAGGGCTATGAATCTTTCAGATTCGGAGTGGTTCCAATGGTACATGTGTGAGATTTGGGCCGCTAAATAGTATTTTGCGAAGTCTGGTAGGGCGATGCCCCCTAAGTTTTTCAGGTTTTGTAGTATATGCCAGGCTAGTTTGTGTCTGGAGGAGCCCCAAAGGAATGGTTTAAGTATGGTTTCTATGGTTTTGAAATATTTGAGTGGTATGAACGTTGGGGAGTGCCACATAATGTACAACAATTTTGGAAGAAGAATCATCTTAATGATATTTGCTCTCCCCATGACTCCCAGTGGTAATTTGGCCCATATGTGTGTTTTATTTTTCACTAGTTGTATAAGGGGTTCTATGTTTAGTTTAAGATAGTCCTCAGGTTATTTAGAGATTTGGATTCCCAGGTATTTGAAGACACTTACTCTCAGCAATTGTATGTCGTCTGCCTTTGTGGATATAGGGTGTGGGTCAGTGGGTAATAATATTGATTTAGTCCAGTTGATGACTAGTCCTGAGTGTTCGCCGAATTGTTTGATTGTTTCAAGTGAGTTGGGGAGGTATAGGAGTAGGTCGTCTGCGTACAAGCTGACTATTTCTTTGCATGTGCCTTTGTGTAGTCCTCGTACATGTGGGTTTAATCTTAGTTGTATCGCTAGAGGTTCGATGGCCAGTGCAAATAGTAGGGGTGAAAGTGGGCAGCCTTGTCTTGTGCCACTTGTCATCGGGAATTCCCTTGAGGGCCAGCCATTAGCCATCACCTTGGCCACAGGTGGAGTAGAGTAGGCGAATCCAGTTTATAAAACTGGGGCCTATTCCGAATCTTTCAAGTGTGTGCCATAAGTAGTACCATTCGATTGAATCGAAAGCGCGGGCTGCGTCCAGACTCACTATGCATCGTGATCCTACCTCCTTGTGGGTAGTGAATAAGTTCATATATAATCGGCGAGTATTAATTGCTGTGTGTTTTCCTGGTATGAATCCAGTTTGATCCGGATGTATTAGTAGGTTGATTACTTTGTTGGGTCTTAGTGCAAGCAATTTTGCTAATATTTTGATGTCCACTTGGAGCAGGGATATGGGTCTGTATGCTTCAGGTAAGTTCGGGTCTTTCCCTGGTTTAGGGATAAGGGTTATTATTGCTTTCATCATGGATTCTGTTGTGGTATTTTGTTTTTGCATTTCTTCGTATACTGTTAGTAGTCTAGGGGCCAGAGTGTCTATATAGTGGTTATAGAATTCGACTGGTAAGCCATCCATGCCTGGGGATTTTTGTCTGTTGAGTTTTGCTATTGCATTTCGTATTTCAGTTTCTGTTATTGGGGCTTCCAGTCCTGTGCATTCAGCTGATGTTAGTGTAGGTAATGGGATAGATTGTATGTAGGAGATGGTTTGGTGAGTGGTTTGTGATATTGTTGAGGTATAAATTGTCCTGTAGTATTGTCCTAAATGATCTGCTACTTTCTTGGGTTGTGTAAGTAGCTTTATTACTACGGGTGGTGTGTTCTCTTGGTTTGTGAGATAAGCTAGTAGTTTTCCACATTTTTCCCCTTGTGTATAGTATTCAGTTGTTCGAAAGAGGAGTTTCTTTTTGGCTTTTTGGATTAATATGTTGTCTGTCAATCTAGATTGTAGTTTTAAAGTTCTTGCATTCTCTGGGGTAGGGGATGTTATGAATGTGGAGTTAGCTTCCTCCAGGGCTCTGGTTGCTGTTTTTTCCATGTTTGCTGATTTGCGTTTAACGGTGTTGATGGATTGTGTAAGTATCATTCGGGCATGTATTTTGAATGCCTCCCACACAATCAGGGGGTTAGCTGTGCCATCGTTGGTATGAAAGAATTCGTTCCAATTTTCGTTGAGATCTATTTCTAGATCTATTAGGTGTAACCAGAAGGGGTTTAATTTCCAGTGGGAAGGGGGTGGTGGACTAGATAAGTCTAGGTTTATCCAGCATGGTGCGTGGTCAGAAAGGATTCTAGGTGAGTATACTACCTCCGACAGGTAGGGAGTTAAGGGTTTGGTTAATAAGATCAGGTCTATTCTTGACATGGCGTTATATGATGCTGAAAAGCACGAGTAAGCCAGCGTATCCGGGTGTTTGTGTCTCCATGCGTCAATCAGACCCACATCCGTGAGGAGTCTGCCAAATCTTGTTATAGGTTGGGGTGGGGGGATCCAGTTTTCTGGGTGAGTTTTATCTTGTGTTATATTTATTATGTTATTGAAGTCGCCCATCCAGATTGCCTGTACGGACGGGTGTTTTGACATGAACTGCAAGCCTTCTTGGATTATTGACATTTTGAAGGGGGGAGGGGTGTAGCAGGCGGGGAGGGGTGTAGCAGGCCAACAGAAGCAGTGGTTTAGAGTATATGGTGGCGTGTAAAAATAAGTATCTGCCCCGTTCGTCTAGCTGAAGATCGTGCATCTCGAAGGGGGTTGTTTTAGTGATTAATAAGGCCACCCCTCTGGAGCTGGTGGTAAATTCAGAGTGGTATAGCCTTCCTACCCATGATTTCTTCAGTGAGCGGACTTGTTTTCTTGTTAGGTGGGTTTCAACTAGGACTATTATGTTGGTTCTTTGGCTTTTGAGGTGTTGACATATTGCCATTCGTTTAGCTGTGTTTTGTAGTCCTCGGACGTTCCATGCCAGCAGTTTTAACTCTGTCATTTTTGGGCCTTGGGGTTATAATTTAAGGCTGGGGGGGGTTTGCGCCCAGAGTTTGTGTCGGTCATTGCCAGCTCTTTACCACAACCGTCTCGTAGTATATTCTCAGCCCCGCTGTATGGCATACTCCTTCCTCCCTTGTGCTTGGGTAGATTTTATGTTTGTCATCTCCGTAACTATCTTAGTATTTTCCATGTAGTTTGTGGGTGTTATAAAGTCTCGGTTAGTGTTAGCAGTTTTGTTTCGGTCGCTTTGGTTGTTAAGGGTGTGATTTAAGACTGAGAGAGGGTTATGTTTACGTCCAGAATTGGTCGTTTTGGTGTCTCCTTTGTCGTAGTTGTCGTATAGTGTGTGTCTATTGGTGTGTACCTCCCCTGTCCTTGTTAGTGTTGTGTTAATAATATTTGTATCAGCGTTGAGTCTTCTGTTTTAGACGTCTTTGTAACTAGTTGGGGGTTGGGGGTCTGTCATTCTAGTATTATGGTTATCGCGTCTGTCTGAAATTGTCATGGTCCCTGGAGGGCATGGGTGAGTTTTTGTTAACACATCAACACCTTTGGTATACATTTTCTTTATCGGACCTTGGTTGGGTGAGACACACATTATCCCTTCACAATTTATAATATAAGCAGTTGTGCTTGTTGGTTTTACATTGGTACATTATGGGCTGTATAGATATATAGAGAGGGATTGCATCTATAAGACATGTACCTGTTATCACATTTATCATACATTTTCATTATCGTTATCAGGCGCTGCCCAGTTAACTCCCCCAGCATCACACTACAATTTTTGTTTGGAACCATTTTGACATATACCTGTTGGCACATTTAGCATACATTTTCCTCATCAGGCACTGCCTAACTAATTTCCCCATCATCGCATTATAGTTTTTGTTTAGTACCATTTTGTTTTTTTGTTTGTCTTACGTCTGACATTTTTGGGCTGTGTAGATATAGCCTAAACCTGGAGGGGGGTTGTATCTAAGAGATGTATACCTGTTAGCCCGTTTAGCGTACAATTTCTTTATCAGGCATTGTCTATACAACTTCCCCATCATTGCACTATATTTTTTGTTTAGAACCATTTTGTTAAACAGTCTTACATCTGGAATTTTTGGGCAGTGTAGATATAACCTAGACTTGGAGGGGGGTTGTATCTAAGAGACGTATACCAGTTAGCACGTTTAGCGTACAATTTCTTCATCAGACTCTGTCTAACTAACTTCCCCATCATCGCATTATAGTTTTTGTTTAGAACCATTTTGTTAAGCAGTCTTACATCTGATATTTTTGAGCTGTGTAGATATAACCTAAACCTGGAGGGGAGTTTTGTCTTAAGAGACGTATACCTGTTAGCTCGTTTAGCACACAATTTCTTTATCAGGCACTGCCTAATTAACTTCCCCATCATCACATTACAATTTTTGTTTAGAACCATTTTGTTAAACAGTCTTGCATCTGGCCATTTTGGGCTGTGTAGGTGTAACTTGAACCTGGAGGAGGGTTGTATCTAGGAGACATATACCTGTTGGCGTATTTAGCATGCATTTTTTCCTGTACATTATCTAACATTGCATTAGTAACTTCCATTGTAACAATAGTAACTTTTATAACTTTTAAAACCAATATATTTAACATAATCCTGGCTCTGCACATAAAACTTGTGCAGTATTTTATTCAACCGTTTGGTTGTAACAAAATTTGGGTTGATTGTTGTCTGCTGATTGCAGGACTATTTGATTAGTTCTTCTATCAGGCGAATTTCTCTATGACAGTTTGTGGTTATAGAACGCGTTCAACGGTTAGTTCTCCGTGGGTTCAGGAGATGTGTTTGAGTGGGATTTTGGGCTTGGACTGCTTTATGCCAGTTCAAATGTTCGGGTGGTGCTCGTAGGGAGGGAGGGAGGGGGGAGGGCATGGGTCCGAGAGGAGTCGGGAAAAGTCTCGGCAGGGGTGGCATCTGTTCATAAGCCTGGTATTTATGGAGTGGCATTGACAGTTACTTTACTAACCAGGGGGTGATTAATTATGGGTTACCGTTTCATATTTCACCCTCTCCCCACCCCCCCACCACACTTATCTGTCAGGTCGATGTTGTGCACGGTGTTTGGATCCTCATGTCGGTCATCAGCTGGGTGGTTGTTAGGGTTGTGCCTTTTATTGTATTTGTAATACGGTTTGGGGGTTTAGCAGGTTTCTTCCGAATGATTTGCTCGGGGAGTGTGTTTCTCCACATTATCCAGCCATGCGGTCACTTCTTCTGGGGTTGTGAAGAAGCAAGTATTGTTGCCGTCTGTCACTCTTAGGTGCGCGGGATAAAGCATGGCATAGCGGAATTGCATCTGCCGCATCCTTTTTTTGACATTGATGAATTTGGATCGTTGTCTCTGCACTTCCATGGAGTAGTCTGGGTATACCGCCACTTGGGTGTTCTGGAAAGGTATGTTGCCAGTCTCTCTGGTCAGCCTTAGGATTCCATCCCGGTAGCTTAGGATAGCTTAGGACCCGGTAGCTTAGGATCTTGGCTATCAGTGTTCTTAGTGGAGCCCCTGGTGGTGGGGGTCTTGGAGGGGTGCGATGGGCCCGTTCGATGGTAAATATCGTGGAGAGTTTGTCTGGGCCATATGTGTCCAGCAGTAGCTTTTCCAGAAACGATGCTGGGTCGTTCTCTTCGGCCTTTTCCGGTATGCCTACAAATCGGAGATTGTTTCGGCTGGACCTGTTTTCTAGATCATCTTGTCGTGTCGTTATGGCCTTTAGGATTGTTGTGTTGTGCTCGGTAGTTCTTTGTAGCGGGAGGATTTGGTCTTCTGCATTGCTTATGTGCTGCTCTGTTTCTCTTACTCGTTCGCGCAGCGTTTGTAAGTCTTGTCGGATCAGTGATACATCCAGTTTTACCTCGTCTATCTTGGTCATTAGCGTGGATTGGCAGAGTGTGATAGCTTCCAGCACTTTGTCTGTGTTGGTTGAGGAAGTTTTTCCAGACACGTCGGTAGGCTCTTCCTGGGACTCGGGGTCAGGCTGTGGGCCCTCATCCTCCTGGTGCCGGAACCTTCCGAGCTTGTTTATAGCATCTTGATTTTTTTGCGGTGGTGGCATTGTTTAGCGGTAGATGTGCCGTCCAGGTCCGTTGATTATGATTCAATTTGGGTGTTTACCCACTCTATTTCGGCTGTTTGCAGGATATTGATCACGGAGCTTGTGGAGGTCACGTCCTACACCATGCTGCGCTAGGCCACGCCCCAAGTTGGTAGGAATATTAATAAGTTTCTGTGATGTTTGATTTCTTTTCATTTATTTTATAATATGATATCTTGCTGAATTGTTTTATTGTTTCTCTGACATTTATCAGGGAAATAATGGGATTTGTTAAGGTAAGGATTATATTGTCAGCGAATAGATTTATTTTATATTCCTGATTTTGGATTGGGATGCCTTTTATGGAAGTGTTTTCTCTTATTGCTTGTGCAAGGGGTTCTACTGCTAATGCAAAATTAGGGGCAATTGGGGACATCCTTGTCTTGTACCATTATTGACTGCACCAAGCACGTGCCAACCGCAGATTAGAAAAGGGGAGTAGTTTTGTGACCGCAGATTCAGAACCTCCCACCCCCTAACTTTCTGATCAGTGATTTCTTCATATCTTGGGCTGTGCAGCACATAGAGATTTGGTTTTTTGTATGATGAGCAATTCCACCAGAGAATGGCAATACAGTGGGATCACAGAGACATAGGCCTATTGATGAAGATAATGGTCGTCTCCAAGTCACTGTCTCCCCATGGCACATCTCAGCCCTTTCTTGGCAGGCCCGACGGAACAACGACAGTTCTGCTGGGCATTGGCAAAAAGGGATTATGCTGGTTATACAACAACAATGTCTGCCATTGGGGTCCAATCACCCAGCGTTTAGGTGCTTCCATCGATCACGTCCAGGTACCAGTGGAGGGGAATGGTTTGGTAAAAGGGATGACGCCGGTGAGGCTAGACGCAATGCGCCCATGGCTAAATAAGTATACGGACAGACGAAAAGCGTCTCTTCTCCTGCAAGGATTTAAAGATGGTTTTCTTATATCTAGTGATAGGGTGGGCAAGATCTACTCTTAAATCAGCTAGTAATCTTCATTAGTAAGGGAGAAGATTATGAAGGAGGTGGCTTAAGGCAGGATGGGTTGTTCATTCTCTCTGCTGCCATTTAAGGACTTAGTCAGATCACCCTTGGGCCTGGTGCCCAAAAAGGAACCCAGAAAATTCCGTATGATCCACCATCTTTCCTTTCCCGAAGGCTTCACCGTAAACGGTGGCATTGATGAAAAATGGACCAAGGTTTCATATACTTCTTTTAATAATGCACTGCGGCTGGTTCACAAAGCAGGCAAGGGAGCACTAATGGCGAAGGCAGATATCGAAGCGGCATTTCGTCTATTACCAGTACATCCTGACAGTCTTCACCTGCTGGGATGTGCTGTGGGAAAAGTAGTTTTTGTTGATCGTTGCCTTTCCATGGGTTGCTCCATCTCCTGTGCCTATTTTGAAGCCTTCAGTTCATTTTTGGAGTGTATTATGCGAGAGGAGTCTGGAAATTCATCAATAATACATTACCTTGATGATTTCTTCATTGTGGGTCCTCCAAAATCAAGGGTGTGTGGCAATTCCTTGGAGATCTTAAAAATATTTTTTGCCTGTCTTGGCGTACCATTGTCTGCTGAAAAGACAGAGGGGTCTGAATCAACTATGACGTTCTTAGGTATTGAGATTGATGCGGTGGGTATGGTAAGCAGGCTCCCAGCTAACAAAGTGACAGACCTTAAGGGTAGGTTGCAGGGGGCTTTGCAGGCCAGGAAGATGACTCTCCATCAGTTACAGTCACTTTTGGGCAAACTTACATTTGCCTGTCGCATCAAGCCAATGGGGAGAATTTTTTGCAAGAGGTTAGCATTGCTCATTCCTACAGTCTCAAAACCATACCACTTTATTCAATTGGCAAGGCACGTTAAGGCTGATCTTCGGGGTTGAGCACTCTTTCTGGCCAGCTACAATGGTTAGACTATTTGGCTTGAGGATCAGCAGACCACTTTAGAGCTGGAGTTATTTACGGACTCGTTAGGTTAAGTGGGGTTTGGAGCCTATTTTCACAGGCAATAGTGCATTGGTCAGTGGCCTGACAACTGGTTTGACATGGGGCTTACACGCAGCCTAGCCTTTTTCCCCAAAGTCATCTCCCTGGAACTGTGGGCACTATATATTGACAATAAAAAAGTGCAGTTTAGGTCAGACAACATGACAGTAGTCAATGCTATAAATCACTGTTCTGCAACTTCCAATCCAGTTATTAATTTATTAAGGCAGTTGGTCTTACAATGTCTGAGGCATAATGTTTGGGTTAGGACGGCACATGTACCGGGTACCTCCAATACCATTGCAGATGCTCTCTCTTGCCTACAGATAGTTTGTTTCCGGGTATTGGCACCCAAGGCAGATTTGGAGCCCCTTCCATGTCCTCAGCATCTGTGGGGGATTCATTCGAGAAATTGGCAAGTTTGGTAAAAAATTCAGTGTCTCCTTCCATGTGGTCTTCCTACATCAGAGTCTGGCGCACGTGGTTGGTCCTCCAAGCAGATGCAATGGGCCTGATAAGCGACGGGGAAAGGGAAGGCAGGATCCTCTGGTTGGTGTCCCAGTTGGCAGCTGAGGGGTATTCAGGTTCATCCATCAGTAAGGTAATAGCTGCTCGAGCTTTCTTGTTCAAACTGCAGAGGGTGACAGATATCACAAAGTCATTCCTGGTTAGGCAAGCTCTTAAAAGGGATAAAGCGGGCTCAGTTATCTGGTAGGAGGCCAGTAACATTTGCTATGCTATCCAGTTTGTTTAAGTGTTTAGAAACTACATGTAGGAACCAATATGAAACATTTCTTTTTCGCCTGGCATTTGCTTTAGGTTTTTATGGGGCATTTAGGTTGGGTGAACTAGTTAGTCCCAGTACAAAATTGCAGAAAGGATTATTGTTTTCCAATGTTCCTTTCTGCAAAAAAAAAAAGAGGGGTCAAGGCTCCAAATCGCCATATTTGATTCCAAGACAGACATGTTTGGTCAGGGACGACAGGTGTGACACTTGTCCTGTACGCTGCTACAGAGAATAGTGAGGAGGCCAAATGGGATTTCTTTGCTGGTCAGTTTAATGCAATTTTTTAAAAGGCCTTGATGGCTTTGGGCCTGTACCCTATCTCGTATGGGTCTCAATCCTTCTGAATTGGAGCTGCGATGGAAGTGGCCAGATGGGGATTGAGTGAAGCTGCTGTGAAACAGATTGGTAGGTGGGAATCGGCACACTTTCCTTCATATGTAAAAAGTATATTAGTTGTTGTTATGTTTTTTTATTCTGCACAGTGGCTCTTGTTTTACAGGTGCTGATTCATGTATGATTTTGGTAATTGGGCATTCGTACATTTATTGGGCGGAGCAGAGGGCAAAAATACGTCTGCGAGGCATCCGGCTCGGCCTGCAGGAAGAATGGGTGAAGGTACTTTGGTTTGGGTGTCGAGGTTTACAGCTAGAGTCCTGGTTGGGGTCAGTAGGATTTCCGGACATGGTAATTCAGCATGCAGGGGGAAATGACTTCGGGTTGGTGCCCATGCGAGACCTCATTTTAAATATGAAAAGAGATATCAACTTCCTAGTTGATCGGGCTTGACATTCAATGGAGCAGGACGCATAGCCTCTAAGCTCCAATCCCAGCAGGTGAAAAACCTATTAAACTGAACCATTTAAGGCATATAAATAGTCTAAACCGAGGACGGACAATTACGAGAACCTAATAAGGAAAAGTAAGAGTAATCCTGCATTTCAAAACTCACCAAGTATTTTTCACAAGGGCGCGAAACCCAGGAGGAGAGCCAAGATGCGCCAGACGTTCCTCTCCTGCTTCAGCTCCGGACAGCAAAGAAAGCCCATCTAAAGGAAAAAAACTTAATCCCAAATTACCAAAAAATATAGAGACTGTAGAAAAGCAATCTATATCTAAACCAATAGTGGAAACTAACGCACAGGGAGATTTGGAAACTGTACAGCAACCCCCCACCATGACTGCTAGCCAAGAAAAAGCCATAAAGGACATAACACAAAAACCTGCTGTAAATATCTATTTCAATGTAAACCTAGCCTCTGTACCAGTGTCTAACCAACCTGTCACAGACAGCATTCTAAAAAACATGCTGATAGCTCATGCCAGAGCCATGATGACAGACATAGGGGGCATGCTAGAAGTAATACAAAAAGATGTTGCAGAACTATCTAACAGAACAACCCATACGGAACAAAAAATTGAGGAATTCATCACAGATGCCTTTGGTAGATGCACATAATGACTTGGATAAAACAAAAAATTACAGATCTGGAGGACAGGAGCAGACGAAACCTGAAAATAAGGGGAATCACAGAAGATATAAAAACTGCAGATTTGGAACCCTATCTAGTCTTACCAGAAGCACCAAAAAAACTCACTACTTATAGACAATAGGCTGTTCAAACCTAAAACTGTACCTGAAAATGCACCCAGAGACGTAATCATTCGTATGCACTTTTACACTACCAAAGAACAAATTTTATATGCAATGAGGAAAATTAAAAAACCTACAACAAAATATAAAGACCTACAAATCTTTACAGACTTATCACCAGTTACCATACAAGCGAGGAGAGAATTCGCAGAAGCAAAAATATATTAAGAGACAAACAAATTCTATACAAATGGGGATTCCCTAAAAAGCTAGTGACAACAAGTGACAACAAGACAATCTTACATATTTACAATAGAGACAAACCAAAGAAACTATAAGACAAAGCTACAGATAATATGCTATCTGAAAATAAGAAAAAGCTGAACAACAAAGAACGGTATCATTATATAGGAGTTTAACCCAAATTCTACAAAGATAAATGTACATAGCAATTAAAAATCACGCTATTGTCTTGAAAATTAAGTAATATATAAC
This sequence comes from Hymenochirus boettgeri, assembly GCA_019447015.1. Taxonomy (NCBI): domain Eukaryota; kingdom Metazoa; phylum Chordata; class Amphibia; order Anura; family Pipidae; genus Hymenochirus; species Hymenochirus boettgeri. The sequence continues at coordinate 112,926,500 of CM033475.1, read as the reverse complement.
TGTGAATAACCTCAAAGATAAAAAAGACTTCGGATGTTGGGGAAGGAATGGAGGGAGGGAGAGGGAAAGAGGGACAAGGATCTTTATGAAAAAGCATAACAAAGTGATTGCAAATAACTTAACATAATTGTCATATAATACAAACCATTACAACATCGCTCAAAACCTTTATCTAAACAAATTACTGGAATACAAGTACCATTCCTACTAAAGGGACAGGGGGAAGGAGAGAAAGGAAGGGAAAGTGTACCTTTTATATGGCTATAGATAACCCCCCCTTCTCTCTGTCCCAACCTGTGAATGGAAACACAACTGCTACATTGGTGAACAAGGACAAATAAAAAACTCCCATAAGAAATCAGAATAAACTTAATATGTAATACATATATGAATGCAAATTAAATAGATATGAATTTACCGTAAAACCTTCCAGACCCAATACACTTTCCTAAACAAATTATAAAATATCAGAAGGAGAGAGGGTGAGAAGGAGGGTACAAATATCTAAACCAAACAAACTCCAAGAAACGATGACAAATTCCAAGAAACGAATAAATGAATATTACAAGACCTTCCCACATATCCTAACCACATACCTACATAAATTATGTAATAAAGCAACAGAAATGGGATCCCTACCCACAGAAATGACCCAATCATTAATATTACCAATACTTAAAGCAAACAAAGAATTCTCTAATCTTACAAACTACAGACCAATTTCCCTAATAAATACAGACATCAAAATATATGCTAAAATATTAGCTAACAGACTATCATCACTATTAAATCAACTAATAGATCCAGATCAAGTGGGTTTCATTCCCCAAAAACCGTATGACTCCACAAGACGAGTGATAAACCTAATCGACTGGGCAAACTACCAAAAATATCCCACCCTATTTATAACCTTAGACGCTGAAAAAGTGTTCGACCGTATCAATTGGGACTACATGACAGAAGCAATTAAAGGGGAATTGTGGTCTCTAAACAAGTTGATTTTGTATGAAAGGCCTTTAAGGCATTGCCGCCATAAACACAATGAGCCTCACCTATAGTGTCCATGTAACAAAAAATCCTGAACAAAACTCCGGATGTTTCTGCCCTAACACACTTCCAAGAATGCAAAATGCTTGAAACTAATTCGTGAAAGATCGAGGAATGAGTCTAAACCTCATACGATTTAAGTGAAGGAAGACTTGGCTGTCTGTGGGCCAGACCAACCACCTGCTCTAATGATTCCACTGCCCCTCGCTGTCTCTTGGAGCCTGTAAATGATAAGTCCGGGGGAATGGAAGGAGCCAGCGTAGACATTTGAGGTGCCCTCGCAACATCACAGGAATCGGGGACTGGTGCTGACAGCTGGGCGCGTCTGCTCTCCCTTGTAGCTGCAGAGGTAGAGGTGTGTGTGCAGCCTTTCTTTCTTGTCTCACGTGGCCAGGAACTCCGAGGATTAGAATCCTCAGGATTCATTAGAATCCAGACACGGATAAACTTCCGACCTTGGCTATGGGTGAGAAGGATCGTTGGCGACGCCTCCTAGGATCGGGACTGGTAGAGGGGCTCAAATGCTGCAGCAGCCTGGTTATTCTGGGTCTTACTGGTGTGACCAGAGAAACGGCATTTACCAGGCCTGTAGGAGAGCCAGCTGGTTGCAATTCCGGACGAGCCCTACTTACCCTCTACCTTCCGCCCCCCAGAGCCTGCCCTGTCATGCGCTCCCATCTACCCAAGTTAGCCTGACACTTTCTATACTGTCTGTTCTCACTGTATGGGACCTTTACTATCTTTTGTCACTGTATGGGATCTTTACCATCTGTTCTCACTGTATGTGACTTTACTATCTTTTCTCACTGTATGGGACCTTTAATGTCTGGTCTCACTGTATGGGACCTTTAATGTCTGTTCTCACTGTATTTGTCTATTTGTTCTCACTAGATAGCTCAACTAAACATACACTTGGCTGCAGATGTTATTTTTTCATATTTTTCTTCACTAAATGTGTTTGATATTTTTAAAAGGTTAGCTTTAGATAGTTTGGTTAGGCTAGGTTAGACTAGTTAGGTTAGTTTGGGCCCTGCTAAGAGTCTACCTTGGGGTGGCAAGTTTACAAATTTTTTGGCCATTGAGATGACAGAATGACTAGCTGCTTTCCCACCAGCGTTGCCACGTCCACATGCAAGCCGCATATAGGCGGCTTTCAAGGTTTGACTCAGGTGGCAAAAACCCTAGACACCCCTGATGTTGAAGGGTATTTCCCCCCTTATTTACATTTTTTGTATATAATAGTAAATGTGCCCCCAGCCCCAACCGCTATAATAATTTTCTTAGAAAGTCCCCAGATCTACTTAGAAAGTCCTCAGAGTTACTTACCATGCCTCGCTCCTTTGCCACTCTCCCCCGGCCCTCTGCTTGCACGGAAATGCAAGCAGGGGGCGGGACCGGCAGACGCGTCTGTGATTGGCTGCTAGGCAGCCAATCTCAGACACGGCTGCAGACTTCTCAATGCGGCGAAGGAGCGAGGCATGGTAAGTAACTATCTGGGGACTTTCTAAGAAAATTAGTTTAGCTGTTGGGGTTGGGGGCACATTTACTATTATATACATACAGGGATTTACGCTAGGGGGAGGGAGACCAAAGCGGGTGGGAGAGGGAGGGAGAGGTTGGGGGAGAAGTGCTGCACTGCGCATGGCAAAATTCTCCCGGAGGGGAGACAGGAGGCAGAGTCCTGCTCTCCTCCTGGTGGCCACTTTTTTTGGACTTGGGGGGGGGGGGGGGATTACTGGAGAACCACTTGGAGCTGGGATGTAAGGTAAGGATTTTATTGCACTACACATTGGGGCCAGTAGTGGGATTATAGTTTTGGGGGTGGACATGCCCTTTCAGGTTGAATAAAAACATAAGTCCACCCAGTTCAACCCGTTCAGCAATATCCACTCTTCCTGCCTAACTGTTGATCCAGAGGAAGGTAAAAAAAAAAAACACCAGAATTTTGAAGGTGAAAAAAAATTACTTCTTGACTCCAAGTGGCAATCGGAAATATCCCTGGATCAACTCTACTTTATGTTTGTATCCTTGGTCAGATCCTGCAGCCTTCTTTCCGAGTGAATAATTTTTTTGGGCTGAATTAACACCAGAATTTATAAGGACACTTATCATGTTCTTGCTCCATCTCTCCTGACTCCATGTTATTCTCATTACAGGTATGCATCCTCTACCTTGGCACTGAATACTGTCTGATTTCCACAATTCTCTCGGTTGCTTAAAGGGTCACTATACTCACTTAAACAACTATGGAGTATCTGAAAGTACAATTTAAGTACAAAGTACAAAGTTCAACTGTGATCTCAAAACAAGTTAGGGTTAAAGGGCATCTCCAACCTCTTTAACAACTTTTTAGATCTTGCACGGCATACCCTCCCACCCCAACTGCTATATTCAGACTTTAAAAATCTCTTCCAATCTCTACTTAGAGCTCCTCAATCCAGCGGCATTCTGGTCTGGCTCCCCTGTCCGCCGGATCAGCAGCCGCAGCTGTGATTGGTTAAGAGGCAGCCAATCACAGCAGCAGCTAACATCAATGTAGAACAACACTGGAACAAGGAGGTGTAAGTAGAGATTGGAAGCGATTTTTACAGTCTGAATATAGCAGTTGGGTGTGGGAGGGTATGCCCTGCTAACTAAAGCTTTCTACGCTACATGAATGCCAGCCTGGGAGGGATTGGGAGGGAGGGGGGAAAAAGGCTCCACTGCGCATGCCAGCAGCAACTGAGAGGACACAACAGAGTCAGGGACTTTTTGGACAGGAAGACAGCTTCTACCCTACAGTTTCCTGGACTTTGAAGAGGTATAACAGGAGGACCACAAGGAGCAGGGATGTAAGGTAAGGATTTTTTTAACTGGGTGGACAATGGGGTGGACATGACATTTAAACAGAAGCCTGCAGTATTTCCATTAAAATGAGCCAACAATCGCATCTCTAGCTGGAGCCTGTGAGAGATTACATTGGGGTGATTGTTTACACTTCCTGCTTTCAGTAGGTTGAGTGACATCACCTGACCTCTGCCCCGCGTTCCGCCCCAGTGGAGAAGCATGCTCAGTTAGGACTTAATGCTGGGGAAATCAGGAAGTACTTCTCAAAATGACAGTTGAGAAGGAGAGCCTATTAATGCAGGCTGAGGCTGTTCACATGACTACAAGCTAGTCACATGGCTGAAACCGGGAAGTGTTCAAGCAGGAAGTAATATTGCTGAACCTTTCCAGCTATAGCTTTTCACAGATTTTATCTAGAGACGTGATTTAGGTTTTATTTTGAAGGTGTGATGGAAAGCTTTTTATATAATTCTTATTAGTTTGGAAGAATTCAAGACCACAGTTACCCTTTAAGAGTAGTAGAATGATTGTACTTACATAATTGTCTTTGCCTGCTTTGCTTTCTCAGTGAAAACTAACATTTAGTAATTGATCGTGGTGCAGCCCCCCCTCAGATCACTGCCCAATTGATGGTCCAGCAACACTTATATAGTCTCCTTGCTGACAGTTTGGAGCATATTTGCATTAACATTCGATTCTGCTATCAAAGTTAATGACCAATCAAGCATGTACTCAAACACTGATGCAGAACCAAATGTCCCGCTTCTCCTCCTTAAACAGTTTTGTGCAGAGTTCATTGCTGTGTCAAACTCTGTCAAAGTTTGTCAAACTCTGCGAAAAGTTTATTCATCGTGTCCTGTTTTCTTCTGCTTTGTACTGCTCGCTGTAGGCAATACCGATACTGGGAATGGGGGCTTTAAAAAAAGGTTAGCCTGTTGGACTTTTGAGATTATACCTATTTTTTCCCTTGAGCTCTGTTACCCTCTGCAGCTCTTCCACTCTCCATCTACCTTTAACAGCTTTGATACAGTGGATCACCCTTTACTGTTTCACATCTTATCCTCCCTATGTATCCAGGGTTCCTCACTCACTTGGCTGGCCTCCTACCTCTCAGGAAGGATGTTCAGTGTCTTCCACTCTGGCTACAACTCCACCACTATACCCCTCACTGTGGGGGTACTGCAAAGGTCAGTACCCTGCCCTCTTCTCCATTTACACATTACCCCTCATTAGTAATTTTGGATTCCAATATCACCTTTATGCTGATGATACCCAAATTTACATCTCCCCTCTGATCTCTTACTGACATCCTGGGTCCCTGTCTGCCTTAATTCCATCTCTGCTTTTATGTCCTCCCACTTCCTCAAACTCAACATGGATAAGACCGAATTTGTAATTTTCCCACCATCTCAATCTACCCCCCTACCTAACATTATTATCAACATCAATGACACACCTATCTCCCCCAACACCTTATGTACGATGCCTGTGAGTAACCTTTGACTCAAAACTTTCCTTTAAACACCACATTAATACTCTGTCTAACTCCTGTAGGTTACTTTTTAAAAACATCTTACGCATTCATCCCTTCCTTTCATAGAACACTATTAAGATTCTAGTTCATGCCCGTATCATCTCTCGGCTGGACTACTGTAATACCCTTCTGTGCGGTCTACAAACAGCCTGGCACCCCTTCAATCTGTCCTTAACTCAGCTGCCAGGCTCATCCACCTCTCTTCACGCTTCTCACATGCTTGCCCCTTTCTGTCAATCTCTTCAGTGGCTTCCCATAACCCAAAGGATCCAATTTAACCTTAAAATGCTAACCTTATCCTACAAGGCTTTCTCCACTACAGCCGCCCCCTACATCTCTAATCTGAAAAACAGATACTACCCAAGGCGTAACCTCCGCTTTGCTAATGATCTTCTCCTCTAATCCACTCTTATCACCTCTTCCCACATCCGTATACAGGACTTTTCTCGTGCTGCCCCTCTGCTCTGGAACTCCCTTCCTCGCTTTGTATGTCACTCGCCATCACTTATATCTTCAAACGCAACACCAAAACTCACCTATTCTTGCAAGCTTACAATCTGGACCTGGGCATCTTTTACCCGCTACTTACAATCCACTGACTTGGTTACAGCTACTGATCTGCTTATGTTTCATCCCCATCTCCTCTAGACTGTAAGCTCTCTTGGGCAGGAACCTCTTCCTAATGTACCACATTATGGTTATTAACTTACCACACTGAATGCTGCTGAGCCAGCATTGAACTATTTGCACTTTGTATTACCTGCCCAATTACCTGTATTACCCTTGTATGTAACATGTATGTTTTCCTAATGTATATTAATGCAACTGTAAAGCGCCATGGAAGATGTTGGTGCTATATAAATAAACCCCAAGGAGGGGTTATCTAAGTGGACCCCAACACAGAACCCTTAAAACAAGCACCTCCACTTGTATCTACCATAAATCAAAAACACGCCTGATTCGATTCACATCTATAATGAACTTTTAATTTAAATATAGCAAGAAAATTGAAGTGCAAGTGTAATTATGTAAAACGATAAATATGCATCCTATATAATCCATCAAAAAGCCAGTCAGGCATCCCCAACTGCAAAGGTAAGTACAGGCTGTTGAAATCCAACCCTGTCACTCCTTCCCCCAAAAGTTTCCAATATTATGCTTGTACTATTGGGAACTTTTGAGGGAAGGTGTGACGGGGTTGGATTCCAACTGCCTGTACTTTCCGTTTTTGCAGTCGGGGATGTCGTTTTATCGTTTTATATAATTGCACTCGCACTTTAGTTTTCTTGCTATATTTAAATTAAAGCTCACTATAGATGTGAATCGAATCTGCATTCCACATCTCGCAAGTCAAAGGCCTGTGCGCTCTCATACTAGATTTTATATTCCAAATGAGGCCTTACCAATGCTTTTTAATAAAAATATATACATTTTTTTCTCACTTGAATCCATACCTCTCTTTATACAAGACAACTAGCTGTTGCTGCTTGGCACTGCTTGCTAGACTTTAAGCTTGTTATCAACCAAAACTCCAAGATCCTTTTCCAACAAGGATTCACTTAACACAGAGCCATTTATAGTATAAGCAGCACTAGGATTTTTAAGTCCAAAATGTATCACTTTACAATTATCAACATTAAGGGCCTCATTTACCCAGAGGTGCAAATTGCTCCAGGCAAATGTGGCTTCTTGTATTTAATACTGGATTTTGTACCTGGGGATTTTACCCCAGCACCACTTTAAGACCAGCAATTAGCTGGTCTTAAATTGTGGAGTTAAAAGTGGTTGCAAATCCTTTATTAAATAGAATGCACCGGTTGCACGGGTGTCTTTTGTGAAACTGGTGCCACCAGTGCAATTATGGAGTTAAACTTGCGCTATTCAATATTGGTTAGCACGTGTTTAATCCCTATTTTTAGCACAGCACGTATGGGTAAATCAGGTCCTAAATCTCATCTGCCACATAACAGCTACGATTGAACATCCTCTGCCGACGACACAAACTTCAAACACAGAAACCTTGCTGACAATACCCACTTCCAAAACATTAATAAACAGATTAAATAGAAACGGCCCCAACACAGAACCCTGTGGCACCCCACTTAGAACCTTAGTCCATATTGATGAAGCCCCATTAACAAATACTCTCTGCATCCTATCCATTAACCAATATTCTATCCATGTACAAATGTTCCACTCCAGCCTAACAGACCTTAGCTTATACTTATAGTCCCCAATGGAGTACTGTATCAAAAGCCTTAGCAAAATCCAAGTATACTACATCTACTGCTATGCTAGAATCTAAATTCCTATTCACTTCCTCATAAAAACCAAGCAAGTTAGTTTAACAAGATCTATTCCTCCTAAATCCATATTTATTATTTCTTATAAGGTCAGTCCTTGAAACATACTCAGGTCCACATCTACCATTAGACAGAGTGAGACATTTGTCTCAGGCGGCACCTCTGCACTGAAGAAGAAAGGCGGCAAACAGGCAGTAGTAAAAAAAAAAAACCTTAACTGGCAAACATATCTGTTGTATTCAATTAGACATTTCACTAGTCATCCGACTGGCTTTCTCAATTCAGAATGACTTGTACAAGTATCTGTGGCAATTATGTACCCTGGAAAATCCCAATTAGCATATCACAGACAGGTGTTAAGGGCGTGATTGCATAGTGCCAGGGTAAGGTGTCAAAACAGCATTGTAAAAACCTCTATTAAAGCTTGGTTTCTTTATTTTCACATAAATGGCCTCTTTGACACCTCTCTTGAATCAGTCACGTTCCTTTGCCAATATGTTAACATTACAATCTTCAAAGGTATGTCCTTTATACTTAAGATGCAGGTACACGGCTGAGTCCTGACCCGAGGAATTGGCTCTTCTGTGCTGAGCCATACGTTGATGCAGTTGCTGTTTAGTCTCCCCCACATACAAATCAGAGCATTCTTCACTGCACTGCACTGCGTATATGATGTCACTTTTCTTGTGTTTCGGTATTGGGTCTTTTGAAAGTACCAATTGCTGCCTCAGTGTGTTGTTCGGTTTAAAGCTGACAGGGATACGGTCTTTTTTGAAAATTCTTCTTAATTTCTCGGAGACCCCTGCTACATATAGGATGACCGTGTTCTTTCTCCTGTCTTGCTTTTCCCATTCACTGTTGGTACACATGTTCTTTTCTTTCTTTCTACTTCTTTTGACAAAGGCCCAGTCTGGATATCCACAAGTTTTAAGGGCTCCTTTGAGATGTTTCATTTCTTTAGCCTTCTCCTCTGTGATAGTGGGGATGTTCTCAGCTCTGTGTTGCAGGGTTCTGATGACACCCAGCTTGTGATATAAATGGTGGTGGGAGTCAAAGCAGTTCAAGAAAACCAGTTTGTTGTTTTGTACCTCTTCCCTTGTAAATTTGATGTTTTGGTCTACCGCATTAATGTGTTCTGTGAAGGCTTGTACTTTCTTCTGGTGGATTTTAACCCAGGTGTCATCCACATATCTGAATCAGTGGCTGGGTGCTATGTCCTTAAAAGGTATTAAGCGCTGCTCAGGCAGCATAAACCCTAGAAGTGCCCCTGCTCAAGAATATGTTCCTGTATCAAAATTTCCAGTATCTTCCTCACCACTGAAGTTAAACTTACAGGCCTGTAATTACCCAGCTGTGAACGACTACCTTTTTTGAATATTGGAATCACCTCAGCTTTTTTTCCAGCCCAGAGGCACATTTCAAGACATCAAGGAATCTGCAAAAATAAGAAACAATGTCTTAGAGGACCCAAGGATGTATTTTATACGGTTCATGGGATTTATTAATCTTAACCTTATTTAGTTGATTATGCACCATATCTTGGGTAACCAAAGTACAATTGCATGTTTTACACCATTATTGTTAGTATACTCTAAGCTATCAGTACTTGGATCTTCTATAGTGTATACAGAGCGGGGAAAATGTTCAAGACATTTGCTTTATCACCATCCTCCATAGATAACGTCAATGTTAATTAATGGTGCCACATTTTCAGTCTTCATCTTCTTACTATTAATATGCTTAAAAAATTGTTTAGGGTTAGTGATGCTTTGTTCAGCTATCCTAACTTCAATATTAATTTTAGCTAGCTTAATTGCTTTATTACAGTCCTTGTTTACAGTTTTTATAATTCTGAAAGACCCTTTCCATTCCCTCTGACATAAAGGTTTTAAATGCCTTTTTTTTCCTTTCCAGTCACGTGTGCAGACTTATATTTTTTTTACATTTATTTTCCAAGGGTATAAATTTAGATGTGAAATGGCTCTATACTTTTTTTTCACCTGAAAATTATTCCAAATGCTGCCCCCCCTCTCCATGCTTTGTCTGAGAGTGGGTGTGGCTTTTCCAGAAGTGGGAGGGGCTTTAGATACATGACTGGTAAATAATGCTCACAATGACTGGTAAATGATGCCCACAGTGACTGGTAAATAATGGCGAACATTGATTTTTAGTGATCAACATATTTTTAGTTTGGGGAAGAAAAATTTACAGAATCGTTTGTTGTTATAGTAGTTACATACATTTGTATTTGCAATTTATAGGTACCATTTGACCTAATTGTAGAATATAACATTTCTTCAAAGGAGTAAAAGAAGGAATAGTAGAGAGAAAACCGATAATTAAAAAAACAAAAAAAAACATGAGTCATATGTTTTCATATATGATGTTGTTGGGTTTGGGTTTTGATTTAGTACCTTGTTATTGTTTAGTCTCGGGCAAGCCCTTTCCAAGGCATATTGATTCAAAATCTGTTTGGCCAATTGGGTTGAGTATTTGCTTAATTGCCAAATGGTCCAGGTATTGTCGAAGATGTGTATTGTGTCAGCGAGAGTGTGAGTGATGCGTTCATTGTACATTATAGAGTTCATTCTATCTATTACAGTTGGAAGGGATAGAGTTGGTGTCCTCCATTTGGCTCCAATATGAATTTTGGTGCTCATCATTAAAAATTTTACCCATTTGCTCTCAAATTTGTTTAGGGTTGGGATTACTTCTCACAGGAATGCCACTGTGAGTGATTTTTGAGTAGGTATAGCTGTTAGTTCGGATATTATTTTAAAGATTTGTTCCCATAAATGATTGGCTTGGGCACATTGCCACCATGTATGCAAGAAAGTCCCTTTCACTCCACAGTTCCGGAAGCAGATATCAGGTATATATGGGTATGCTTTGTTGATTTGTACTGGGGTTTTGTAGCAGCGGTATAAAGTTTTCATGGTTGTCCCTCTTAAGGCTACGTTGAGGATTCCTCTATTAAGGGTTTTAAAGGTGTGGCTCCATTGTTCTTCTGTATGTGGTGTTTGAATATCTTGTTCCAAGTATTGAATGAATTTGTGTGTTGATATGGCAATCGATGGGGTTAGTTTTCTGTAAAGGTATGAAATTAGGCCTAGTTGGGTAGTGCAGACACCATTTTTCCAGGTCTGTCAGGTTTGGGTTGGTTGTTGTCGGGAATAATGATTTGATATAATGTGCTCGTCGGCAGCACTTTGCAGGAGATGCCTCAAGAATGTCACAAGTCAGACTCCCACCCATTAACTTTCTGGTCAGTCATTTCTGTATATCTTGGGCTGGAAGCATGTAGAGAGGTGGTTGATGGCTCGTTTTAAAGGTAGTACTGCCTGTAGCTGTGCCGCTTGATAATATTTGTAAAGATCCGGATATGCCATGCCTCCTTTGCTCTTGGATAGGTATAATAGGGATTGCTTGATGCATGTTTTTTGCCTTGCCAGATGAAGGAAGACATAGATTTTTGTCTGTAAGTGGTATTAAGGTTTGTCTTGAGAGTGTTAGGGGGAGGCATCTAAATAGAGGGTCATCATCTGAATCGTACTTAGGCGTCCGATCCATGATGTTCGTAGGTTTTCCCAGGTTTTTAATCTGCAGGGCTGATATCATTGACAAATGATTTTGATCAAATGAATTGCCAGTCAGAAGGGAGGGGTAGGAGTTGTAGATGCATTTTATTGTGCAATGTAAGTCATGTTTTCCCCTGCTATTTAAAGCGACAGTACCTCCCGAAAATATGTGGTTTTTACAAATGCCATTTTTGGGGGCCCCTGAAATTAAAAGTCTTTATTAACCCAGTACACCTTTCCTTTTGATAACATACGCTAAACTACACTATTTCATGGTCACTATTCCCTAAGCCTCCAGTTACCTTTATAGCTATAATTTGCTCCACGACATAATTAGATATTATCATATCCAACAGAGCTCCTTTTTTAGTAGGAACCACCTGTGATAGAGAATTATCCTGCAGAAAATTCAGGAACCCATCACCCCGTTGGCAGTTCTACCATTCAATGTCAGGGTAATTCAGTCCCCTATAATCAGAACACTCCACAAACTTGCAGCCCTTGCAATCTGCATATGCAGCTGCCCCACTTCCTCCCTGCTAGAATTTGGAGGCTTGTAGCAGATGCCAACAATGACATTACCCCCTTCCTATTGCCTCCGCTTTAACTTGCATATCGCCAGCTATCTCTTCTTTAAAATTTGGCATCAACTCTTGTTTAACATAAACACATACTCCTCCCCCTTCCCTATTTTCTCTATCTTTTCTAAACAAGGAGTATCCTTCTAAATTTACAGCCCAGACATGAGAATTGTTCAACCATGTTTCTGCTATCAAACGTTTTAGTCAATGCTTTTATTTCCAATTCTCCTATTTTTTCAGCCAAGTGTCTCACATTTGCAAACATACATTTTAAAATATGATCCTGTAATTTATTCTTACTCTTTAATACACATGCCTCTCTATCCTCTACACTAGCCCCACCCACCTTTCCACCCACCACTGGCCAATCTAATTCCCTAGGCTATCTATCCCAGTGAGACTGATATTACCCTCCTCCAAACCTAGTTTAAAATCTCCTCCAACACTCTAGCCATCTTCTCCCTCAAAACAGCTATACTACCATCAGTGAGGGTTCAACCCATCACTAGTAAAAAGTGCCTGTAGCTGACAGAATTGTCTGACAGTCGTCTAAAAACCCAAACCCTTCCTCCTTACACCAACCTCTTAGCTACGCATTCATACTCCTAAGCTCCTGCTCTCTCCCTAGCCTAGCACATGGCTGCGGTAGTATTTCTGAAAACACTACCCTGAAGGTCCTTGCTTGTAACTTGGCCCCTAGCTCTTGGAAATCATTTGTAAGGACCTCTCCTCCTCTAACTTTGTCATTGGCACCTATGTGAACCAAGACCGTTGGGTAACACCCAGCCCCATCTAATAGTCTGTCTATCTGATCTACCACATGCCGAAGTTCGGCATGTAGGATCTTGGCAGCAGATGACCCAATCAACCTTTCTAATACTTGAGTCCCCTACCACAACCACTTGCCTAGCCTTCCTGATCCTAAGTTCTAACTCACTTGTATTAGAGATAACAGTCCCCTGGGTGCTCAAGGGATTAGCCCACTCCATACATGCCAATTTTGAACTGTCCACCTCCACTTCATCACCGTAGGTGCAAATCTGTTGGGAATGGCCAAGCTGTGAAGCAACCCTACCCTTTCATCTCCTGCTTCCCCTCGTAACCCCCACAAAACGTCCTCAACCCCGGAACCTTCCCCATCCCACTTCCTCCCCGTCTATACTAGCCCCAGTCAGTTCCTACTGTCCCACCAGTGTTGCAGATCCCTGCAATGATGCAAGCTGCCCCCTTAGGTTCCTATACATGTGGCAGGATGCACATTGCACGGTATGAACAAAACTGTCCCTTCTAATACACAACACAAACACACCAACCTTGTTTAAGGCATGCAGCCTTTTAAACAGCCGATCGCGCATGGTGGGCCCTACTACCGTCTGGGGCCCCCCACGAGCGGGGGTGGTAGTTACGCCAGTGACTAACAGGAAACCTTACTTTTGTCAGGTACAAACCTCTGATACAACAAATGTGATTTCTAGTTAACTAATTGGCCCCAGCTCACACCAATAAGTGCATAGAGACAGGAGGAGAGGGGATTTTTTAACCCTTACACCACCTATTTGCAATTAAAACAAGCGCAATACTACAATATAAAAACCCAGTGCACCCCTTCAACTGGAAGAAAGAAAGATTCATCTACATGAACACAGTCCTTATAAAAGCACACTATCAGCACAAACAATCCTTATTTTCAAACTTTAACACAAACCATACAACCATCAGATGATTAAATGTCCTTTTTCTTTGTCCTTAATAAAAAGTCTTTTATAAAAAAGGAATTTATAACAGCTTCCACTTAGGTTGGTTTCCACTTACAGGTTTGTTTCCTTTTGTCAGGTCCCTGACCCCTTTGCTGTTATACAAAGGTCCCTCTTTCATTACTGTTATGTGAAGGTCCCTGACCCCTTGCTGGGGGTTATGGAACGGAAATTGGTTGACGGTGCTATGGTATTATTAGAGGGGGTATGGGGAGGATGTAATAGGGTGAGGTACAGAATATGGGGAGGAGGAAAAAAGAAAGCAATCAGGGCACAGAAAGAGGGTAAAGATGTATATATATTACCTATGTAGTGTAGGTGCTAGTCTATAAATAATGCAATAGCAAAAAAATCAAGAAACAAAAGCATAGACTGCAACACTGTCTTGAAAATTTATCATAAAACCATCCTTTATTAAACTGCTAGGGAAATTATAAAAACATTTAAAAACAACTAAGACACTCTTGACCTAATCACATACATTATAATACATTAGAAACACCCAGGACGTTTCTCACTTAAACTCTTTGACCATAGGATTGTTATTTACCTTGCCACATTATTTGACCCACTATGGTATTATGTTTGATATTATAATGTATGGGATTAGGTCTTAGTTGTTTTTAAATGTTTTTTTGTCACTAGCAGTTTAATAAAGGACAGTTTTATACGAATATTTTCAAGACAGTGTTGCAGTCTATGCTTTTGTTTCTTGAATTTTTTGATATGGGGAGTAGGGGGTACAGAGATGCTAATATGTGACTGTGTGCTGGTATTTTTACAGGGTATGGAGAGGAGTTAATGGAAATGGGGTGACTGCGCTGGAGTAATTACAGGGGTATATGGGAAGGGGGGAATGTTGTGACTGTGTTGGTGTTACAGGGGCTATAAGGAAGCATATAAGGAATGTTATAGGGGATGCTGAAGGGGATATGGGGTGACTGTGTGCCAATATTATTATGGGGAGGAGGTAACTTTAATGCCAGCAATCATCTGGTATTAAAAAGTCAGAAAAGGCCCCATTAAAGTTACTGAAACACTAGCAGCAGCTGTGCAAGACTTTTGTGAAACAGATGCAGGTTATGCTATGCTGATCTAAAAAGGGCAGGTTCATCCCTTTTATTAGTATAGTATTTGAGGTTGAATAAAGACATACGTCCATCCAGTCAACCCATCTAGCAATACCCTCAAAACAGTTGATCCAGAGGAAGGCAAAAAAACACCAAATTTATGAAGGGGGAAAAAATTCCTTCCTGACTCCAAGTGGCAATCGGAAATTTCCCTGAATCAACTCTACTTTATGTATCAATACCAGTAACTTGCAACATTCCTTGTTTGCAGAAACTCATCCAGCTTTTTTTTTTTTTTTTAACTGTCCAATGAACCTGCCATAACAACGTCCACTGGAAGACAGTTCCATAGTTTTACCGTTCTCACAGTAAAAAAACTTTTTCCAACTTGAAGCCTAAACTTTTCTTCTTCAAGTCTTAAGGGATGTCCGCGTGTCCTCTGACATGCTCTTTTGGTTAACAATGCCCATATATTGTATGGCCCGTTAATGTATTTATACACAGTAATCGTATCTTCACGCATGTGCCTTTTCTCTAGCACATTTTTCTCCCTTGAATCCATACCTCTCTTTATACAAGACAATGCCATGCTAGCTCTAGCTGTGGCTGGTTGGCACTGCTTGCTACCTTTAAGTTTGTTATCCACCAAAACTCCAAGATCCCTTTCCAACAGGAATTCACTTAACACAGAGCCATTTATAGCACAAGGATTTTTAAATCCAAAATGCATCACCTTACATTAATCAACATTGAATCTCATCTGCCACTTAGCATCTGCAACAACAGTTTTGTGTCGTCAGCAAACACAGAAACTTTCAAAACATTAATAAACAGATTAAATAGAAAATAAAAAATTGTATAAAGATAAATCAATACATGCTTAGTTGTGGAGATTTTTTCAAAAACTGCGCACACCGGAATTCCATGAGTCCGAACTCACTTCTTAGGTAAAAACAAAACTTTATTCAGGCGCCTTACGCCATACAGCTACAAACGTGAAAAAGAATCCTGCCTTACGTGTTTCGAGCCTACACCGGCTTCATAGGCTATTTTTACCTAAGAAGTGAGTTCGGACTCATGGAATTCTGGTGTCTATGAGTAAGAGCCGGTGTAGGCTCGAAACGCGTAAGGCGGGATTCTTTTTCACGTTTGTAGCTGTATGGCGTAATAAGGCGCCTGAATAAAGTTTTGTTTTTACTTAAGAAGTGAGTTCGGACTCATGGAATTCCGGTGTGTGCGTTTTTGAAAAAATCTCCACAACTAAGCATGTATTGACTGGAACCGAAGCGAAGGGTTCAGGGCAGGCAGCACCCGGACCCCCAGAGGGAAGGGGTGAGTATGACTTTTCCTGAGTACTAGGAACGATTGAGCCCTAATTATCGGGATAAATCCCTAGCGAGAGGCAAAGGGTCTGTTACACCTGTGCCTGCAGTAATATAAAGTGAGTTCTGCATTTGTTACTGCTTGTTTGAATTGGATATAGGTTCACTTACAGCCTGTTTTTGATATTAAAGATAAATCACCCCCCCTCCAAACCCCAAAACTGCAATAATTAAAAACCTAAGACTGAAACTAGCCATACACTACCAGATGCTCTTCCGATGGAATGCAATCCCTTACCCCTGCTGTTATACGGAGGTGCCAGACCACTTCTAAACTCGGGTACCAACCCCATACTCTAAATGCCATGTTGCATGGTGATATGAAATTAATTTTATCTTCATTTCTTTATCCACCAGCTCATAGATTAAATAGCATATGCACAGATACACAAAATGATTTTTAAAAACAGTCATATCGGAAATATATACATGTAATATTTTGCACCTTCCATGCTCCTGTGATGCTTTAAAAAAAACAGGATTTGAGAAGGCCCTCCAACACGTTGCTCATCCAATTGCTGCTAAGTTCTGCATCAACAGCCACACAACCAAATTGCACAGTGCTTGTCACTACCCGGATGGCCACTGTATGTGCTCACATTGATTTTCTTTCGCATTAAAAGTAAGTTAGGTGGAGCAAGGAGGTGGGGGATGATAGAACGAAATTTGTAAAGATGCAAGGTGTCTGAGAGGCAATGCGTATGCGTTAAATTAATGGACAGGTTAGAGAGATTAGAGAGAGAGACAGGCCCCACATTTTCAACCTGGGACAATGGGAGAACAAAATGTTTTTTGGAAAAATTAATATGGTGTTTCAAATGGGTGAACCCTCATGATTTAAATGACACAAAATACTTTTTTAAAGTGGACATGCTTTTGAAGGAAGTCGCATGACCTGATAGCTCCTGCACAGCTACCAGGATTTCAACAACCCAAACCGACCTAAACGAGGTCTAAATACTTTAAACAGCCCACACAACATCCCTAAACATGGGCAGAAACAAAGCAGCGGCAAGTAAGCAAACGACAACCAAAAAGTTTACTTACTTTTTCTCTAACACGGATCCGGATGGCGAGATCCAAGATGGCGGCGCCCATGGTGACAACGAGGTCCGGAGCCTACACGGAAATAAAGTAAGGAAAAACTGTCAGACAACAACATACGATAGTATAAATACAGATACAGAGTCAGATAGTGGAAAAAACAATCAATACTTACCGATTACAAACCCCAGTGAGGACTCCAGAGACGCAGATCTCCCCACATCCCAAGGCATTAAGGCCACACCAACAGGATCCCCACAAACACAGAGAGAACCTGTTAAAAAAAAAAATATGAGGAATCAGAAGAGGAGGCAGAAATTGACACAAAAGAAACAACACATACTCAAAGATCTTTACATAACTTTCCTACTAAAGACACACCAGTGTCAGAAAACATACTAAAGGAAATGCTGATTTCACAACAGAAAGCTTTCAAACTAGATGTTTCAGAAATGGTCAAAACTATCCAAAAAGATATAATACAAATAGCAGAACGAACCAATCATATAGAGAATAAAATGGCGGAGTTCACAACCTCATTTAACGAACTGACAGATGCTCATAACAACTTAGATGAGACAGTGACTGTACTGCAGAATAAGGTTACAGACCTAGAGGACAGGTCAAGAAGAAATATGCTTGTGAAGGTTCTCATTCATCCAGGTCATGGTATATCTGTTGTATTCAATTAGATCAACTGGACTTGAAATGTAGTTCTTGAAGACGTTTCGCTAGTCATCCGACTGGCTTTCTCAATTCAGAATGACTTGTACAAGAATCTGTGGCAATTATGTACCCTGGAAAATCCCAATTAGCATATCACAGCCAGGTGTTAAGGGTGTGATTAGATAGTGGCTAAGAGGTGTTATAAGAACGCCCAGAGTAAGGTGTTAAAACAGCATTGTACATGGCAGACAGTTGTTGTCGAACCCCCCCACCTCTATTTAGGCTTGGTTTCTTTATTTTCACATAAATGGCCTCCTTAACACCTCTCTTGAACCAGTCACGTTCCTTCGCCAGTATGTTAACATTACAATCTTCAAAGGTATGTCCTTTATCCTTAAGATGCAGATACACGGCTGAGTCCTGACCCGAGGAATTGGCTCTTCTGTGCTGGGCCATACGTTGATGCAGTTGCTGTTTGGTCTCCCCCACATACAAATCAGAGCATTCTTCACTGCACTGCACTGCATATATGATGTCGCTTTTCTTGTGTTTTGGTATTGGGTCTTTCGGATGTACCAATTGCTGCCTCAGTGTGTTGTTCGGTTTAAAGCAGACAGGGATACAATGTTTTTTGAAAATCAAGAAAAAGTCAAGAAGAAACAATATTAAAATCAGAGGAATACCTGAAAATATTCTAAACTCTGAACTAAATCAATACCTAGAAGATTTACTGGAAACACTACTACCAGATATACCAAAAATTGAAAAAACACTGGATAGAACTCACAGACTATTCAAGCCAAAAAATGCCCCCCAGACAGCACCAAGGGATGTGATAACAAGATTCCTATTTTTCCAAACCAAAGAACAGCTTATGTCAATCTCAAGGAATAAATCTAACATACCAAGCAAATATGCCCACCTACAATTCTTCGCAGATCTATCACCCCAAACCATGCAAGCAGAGGTTTCAGAGGTTTCAGCAAGGTTTCTGTGTTTGCTGACGACACAAAACTTTGTCGACCATTAAAAACTTCAGAGGATGTGCAATCGTTGCAAAGGGATCTAGATAGATTATCACATTGGGCTGCTAAGTGGCAGATGAAATTCAATGTTGATAAATGTAAGGTGATGCATTTTGGACTTAAAAATACTTGTGCTACTTATACTATAAATGGCTCTGTGTTAAGTGAATCCCTGTTGGAAAGGGATCTTGGAGTTTTGGTGGATAACAAACTTAAAGGTAGCAAGCAGTGCCAGGCGGCAACAGCCAGAGCCAGCATGGTATTGTCTTGTATAAAGCGAGGTATGGATTCAAGGGAGGAAAATGTAATTCTCCCTCTTTACAAAGCATTGGTAAGGCCTCATTTGGAATATGCAGTGCAATTTTGGAATCCTGTGCACAAAAAGGACATCTTTGAAATGGAAAGGGTTCAGAGAAGGGCATCTAAATTAATAAGGGGATTGGGGGAGCTTGAATATGAAGAGAGACTGGAAAAGTTACAATTATGTACACTGGAGAAAAGGCGCTTGCGTGGGGATATGATTACTGTGTATAAATACATTAACGGGCCATACAATAAACTATCTGGGGCATTGTTCACCAATAGAACATGTCAAAGGACACAAGGACATCCCTTAAGACTTGAAGAAAAAAGGTTTAGGCTTCAAGCTCGGAAAGGGTTTTTCACTGTGAGAACGGTAAAGCTATGGAACTGTCTTCCAGTGGACGTTGTTATGGCAGGTTCATTGGTCATTTTCAAAAAAAAGCTGGATGAGTTTCTGCAAACAAGGAATGTTACAAGTTACTGGTATTGATACATAAAGTAGAGTTGATCCAGGGAAATTTCTGATTGCCACTTGGAGTCAGGAAGGAATTTTTTCCCCCTTCATAAATTTGGTGGGGGTTTTTTGCCTTCCTCTGGATCAACAGTTAGGCAGGAAATGAGGATATTGCTAGATGGGTTGGACTGGATGGACGTATGTCTTTATTCAACCTCAAATACTATACTATACTAAGCAAGAAAGACATTTCAAGAAGCTACAGAAATCCTTAGACATAACTCAATAAAATATAAATGGGGATTCCCGGCTCGTATAATAGCAACCAAAGAAGGGAAAACATACACATTCATTACACCAAAACAAGCCATCCAACAAGCTCAAGAATGGAAGCTATCTATCCCCAACTCTCTCAAACATCAGATGAAAGAACTACACCCAAAGGGAAAAATCCAACAAGAATGGTATCAGGCTTAGAAACATAATTAAAAACTCTTGGAACCAACCTACAGATAAGTTAAACACTCGGAGGACTGGTGCCTTATGTTTGTGAGATTAAACATATAAGTGGAAATCCAATTAAGCTACACAGTTATGGTTAATGTTGTGGTATGGTATAGTAAACCTCAGTACAAAAGATTACTGAGCTAACAGAGTACAGAATTACCCTAATGCCTGATTTATTTCTTGAAGGGATAAAGAAATGAAAAAAATACTGAGCAAAACTCTATTTAATATTTATGGTTATGAGACTAAATGTTGATGTTGTTATTATAGTTATTGCCATGATATGCTCTAATATAACTCAGTACAAAAGTTCATTGAGACAAAAGAGCACAGAGATATCTCAATATTTGACTCACCCAAAACTAAATGTATATATAATCCCCCATTGATGCTTAGAAGTAACAGCAGTTGCCATAATATGCCCTATTACAACTCATTAGAGAAAGATACCGAGCTAACAGATCACAGGAAAGCCTCAATGTCTGTCGAATATAAATACAAATCTTAACATAAGACGAAAGCTCACAGATAGCCATAGAAGCACTATATTAAGTCAAATGAGAACCCATTGACAAACTTACACCTATAAAACATACTTCCAAGTAACGTAACATAACTAACCAAACTAAAACCAAAATTATTAGGACAGGCCTAATGCAATAACATCTAAACCAGTTAAGACAAGATGCCTACAACGTTGACCGAAGTTAGCAGTAGATGAATATAGTTTAAAGTGGACCCGTTTATAAAACAATTAATCCAGGTGGCAAATAGCCCTCAAAAAAAACTAGATATCTTTTGATGACTAGGAAATTCTTATTAGCCCTTAGAGGCTGCCTTTTATTGATGTTTACAATGTTTATTTGGTTATTATTTATCTTGCTATTGAATATTTTGATTATTTTGCCTATTATTTTGTTTAACACAAATGTTATGTTCACTAAACGTACTATCTGTGCTGCGTTCCAGTCGCCAAACACCACCACCCGCAGTAATAAGGTGGAAAACCTTCAGACACCCAAAACATCCTCTAACAAGAGAGAAATTAAACTATATACAAAAACATTATTACCTAACCCAACTATAGTGAAACTTCCTAAACAACTATACAACAAAAAACAAAAATATCCTAATGGTGATTAAAATACAATCTTATAATGTTAGAGGTCTTAACTCACCTCAAAAGAGATTCACCCTATGGAAAGAACTTACAAACAATAAAATAGATATAGCTTGTATTCAAGAAACCCATCTCAAGAAAACATCTAACCATCTATTCAAACATAAAGCATACAACAATATCTTCAATTCAATCTAAACCAACAAAAACCTTGGAGACTAAATCCAACTCTACTATCATCTGAAAATGCTAAAAATAAAATACAAAAGGCAATAAGTGAATACTTTGAAATAAATGAATCTCCAGAAGTCGACCCTTTCATATTATGGAATGCCCACAAGGCAGTAATACGAGGTGTATGCATTCAACAAGCATCTCAAATAAATAAAATCAGAAAACAAAAGAAAATAACACTACTACAAAAAATATCCACACTTGAAAAAGAAAACAAACAAAAACCTACGCAACAAACAAAACTACAGCTAAAAGAAACAAGAGACAAACTTCACTCATTGAACCTCTACGACTACGAAAGAATGCTTAGAAGAATGAAAGCCACATACTATGCCCAAGGAGGCAGAGCTAACAGAAACTTAGCTAATAGAATCCAAAACAAGATAACCAAAACTAAAATCTCATTTATCACAGAAAACAACAAAAAAATAATTAATCCTCAAGAAATAGCTAACCAATTCAGCCTATTCTACTCTAAATTATACAACCTTGCAGAAAATGGAGAAGTAATAAAACCCAACAAAGAAACAATAGAAAAATTCATTAATTCAATAAATCTACCCTCAACTACAAACGAACAAAAAGAATATCTAGACAAACCAATTTCCCAGGAAGAAATAACTAAAGCTATTAGAACATCCAAACTGAATAAATCCCCAGGAGAAGACGGATTCACCAATGAATATTATAAAACATACCTCTCAAATCTAACTCCATACATGCAAAATATGTTTAACAAAGCTATAGAAAATCAGACATTCCCTAAGGAGATGTTGAAAGCAGTAATAATCCCAATCCCAAAACAAGGGAAAGACCCGACAATTCTTGGGAATTATAGGCCAATCTCTCTACTAAATAATGATCTCAAAATATATTCAAAAATACTTGCTGAAAGACTTAAAAACATACTTTCACATCTTATACATCTGGATCAAGTTGGATTCATTAAAAACAGACAATCAACAGACAACATGAGGAGAATAATAGATCTAATTGACTGGGCCAATCATAACAACATCTCTTCCTTATTTATAACCTTAGATGCAGAAAAGGCTTTCGACCGTCTCAACTGGGACTACCTAAACTCAGTACTAGAAAAATTTGGAATACAAAACAATTTCAAAAAGGCAATAATGGCTCTTTATACAAATCCTTCAGCTACTGTATTCACTTCCAATATGCTATCAAAACCCCTCAACATCTCCAACGGAACCAGACAAGGGTGCCCTCTTTCCCCATTAATTTTCGCTCTAGCAATGGAACCCTTGGTGCAAAAAATACGAGCAGAACCAAATATATCAGGAATCCAAATCAAATCCACCTCACATAAAATAGCTCTCTTCGCAGATGACATCATATTGATAGTAACGAAACCCATCACATCACTAATTCACATCCAAAAACTTCTACACCAATTTGGCCTAATGTCATTCTACAAAATTAACGAGAAAAAATCACAAGTCATGGAGACCAATATATCCGGGACACTTAAAATTTTTCTATCAAGTAAATACAAGTTCAAATGGGATTCAAATGAAATAACCTACCTAGGTATCAAATTATCAACTAATCTTGAAAACCTACTCCAATCAAACCTCATCCCGCTCATAGAAAAACTAGAAATCCAAACAAAAAAATGGAAAACTATGATGCTCTCACTTATAGACAGAGTAATGACAACTAAAATGATAATCCTTCCTCAATATCTCTACATCTTTAGATCATTACCAATAG
This sequence comes from Hymenochirus boettgeri, assembly GCA_019447015.1. Taxonomy (NCBI): domain Eukaryota; kingdom Metazoa; phylum Chordata; class Amphibia; order Anura; family Pipidae; genus Hymenochirus; species Hymenochirus boettgeri. Next base: position 112,903,338 of record CM033475.1, on the reverse strand, counting down.
ATATCCCAGAATCCTATTTCTTAAGAGCTCAAAAAAACATAACCCAATTCATATGGAACCAAAACAAAGCAAGAATCAACAACCAGATTATGGCCAAAAATCGCAAAGCAGGAGGCTTAGCAATACCAATATTGAAAGAATACTATCAAGCAACAATCCTCGATCAAATAAGATACTGGTGGAAAAGTAACACAAACAAAAATCTATGGTGTGAAATAGAAGAAAAAATGTGCCAACCTATGAAACTACAACAAATCATGGGAGCAATCCTCCTTGGAGACATACAAACAAGTTACCCATATATCTTACCCCAAGCCTCTATCAACATATGGAAAAGTATCAATAAAAACCAAAATATTCTGGCCCCACTATATGACTTTATACCTATTAAAAGTTTAGAACTATTAGTCCCAGATCTAAATATCCAATGGGAACAAAATCAGCTGATAATAATAGATCAATTATTTCATCAAGATAAGATAGTCTCATTCCAACAACTACAAAACAAATACCACATAAACCCAAATGACTTTTTCAAACATATCCAAATAACATCCTTTCTCAAAACCTCCAAAACAAAATGGAAAACATCCAATGAAACAACAGAGATACAATTTATAGCTCCTACAATCCCACCCAAAGGAATCACAACCTTCTATACCTTGATCAACAACAAAAACATATTTACTCAAACCTCATATAAAATGGGAAGAGGAGCTTGGGATAACCTTCACTGAACAACAATGGTCAGAAGCAGCAACCATACCTTTTAAACTCTCGAAATGCTCACAACATTGGGAAACTGCAAAGAAACTCTCCTTGAGATATTATAGAACACCTACAGTACTAGCAAAATGGAACCCCAACTACTCACCAAAATGTTGGAGATGTGGAGAGTCCAGAGGAACGTTAACCCATATATTCTGGACCTGCAGGAAAATAAGGAGAACTTGGTATAAAATCCAACAGACACTTTCATCGATACTACAAAAGCAAATTATACTTACCCCAGAATTGGTCCTGCTGTTCATAGATCTACAACAGTTTCCCCCAAACCAAAAAACTATTATCTTTCACACCATAATAACTATCCTTCAATATATTACAAGAAATTGGCTGACTACAAAAACCCCAACATCTCATTGATACTGAGAAATCTAAATATTAACATGCAATATGAGAAACAATATGCCATAACCCAACTTAATTTTCATAAATTCTATAGGAAATGGGAATACTGGTACACCGACAATAGATCGTTATACCAGTGAATAATAAGATATGAATAGAAAGAGGTCGAATAATGATGTAATATAAAACACACTATGGTGACTGGAATCGAGCACACTCTAAGTTATGAAACTATCCTGCAATAAAATGAGTTTATTTACATTTTTTTTTTTTTTTTTTATATATGATTTATAAATTACTGATTCATTTTATAATGAATAATATGTTAATGTTATATGAATATGCTGAATATAATCTACACACAGTTATGCATAAAATATTGTATATGAAAATTTTTCAATAAAAACTGAATGATTAAAAAAAAAAAAAAAATAAAGTGGACATGCTCTTGATTGGGTTTACCTTTTAGCCAATAGCTACTCAAATAACGTCTCCCTAATAAACTCTTAAACAACAAAAATAACATTTCTATGTATGATCAAGAGGAGTTTGGCCCTTGAAATTCCAATTGAAGACCCCAAAAGTTGCATTTACCTTTAAATTATTTTCCATTGGGAGATAAAATATTTCTAAGATTTTATAGAACCTCAGCTAAATTATATATTTGGTATGACGACTGTTCACTATATTAGAGAGAATGCAGGGGTACTGGATCCTTTCAACACATTTAGTGAGAATGCCCTAAAATTAAAATGGTATGGTATAAATCAAGGACCATAAAAGAAATAAAACTTGCATTATCTAAAAATATTCTTTCTGAGAAAGCATTCTATATTTCAAAAGGAAATGTTTTAAAAATCTACAGGATGTGGAAATTATGCTATTGGGTTCTAGATCAATGTATTAACAATGATGATTAATAAATCTGATATAATTTGAAAGAACTGCTCTAATTTATTTTTATGCCCTAGGTACTATTACACTTTTGCACAATATTGTTTGATTTTATAAATAATTATATATCTAAAATATGTTATAGATGCAAATGTGTTGTAGCACCAGAAGGAAAAAACTACCCCCTTCTGGTACTTTGATGATCTGCTCAACTCCACTCTGTTCCAGGTCTAGTCGGATGTGCAAACCAATGGAATTCCTCACTCTAAAGAAAACTTCTTATTAAAAACAGAAAGGGAGGTAGGAAGACTTACCTTTCATAAAATTATAGATTGGTGGAAGTTGTTCTTTGGGAATAGTTGAGCTTAACTTCATTCATTATTACCATGGGACAATGCAAAGTTGAACTGTACATTGCATTTTTTTGGGGGGGGGGTATGCACATGATACAGAAAATGATATTCTGGACTTTCTCATACTGTAATAATAATGAAATATGTGTGAAATTTAAATGCACCTATGACAAAAAAATGCCTTTTTTTGATCTGTTACTAATAGATGAAAAAATAGATAGAAAATAGATGAAAAAATCCCTGTTTTAATCTGGGGAATTGTGGTGGATGCTTGAATTGAAGATGACATTTCCTGATGGTTTAAACAAAGACTGGGAAGTGGCCTGTTTTATTTAATCACGTGTGTACTTGGTAATTTGATATCTAATATTTAGTGTTTTAATATTCAGAAAGTGAAATATTCCTTTATTGCATTAACTGAAGAATGGAAGGTAATGCATAGCTCCTAACAGGGTGAAGAACTTAACTTCTTGTGAATTCCTCCACCGGCTCCTCTGACAGGTATTGATTGTTTCCGGTTTTACTTAAGAGATTGGTAAAGGGAGGTACTTCTGATGAAGTGTCCGTAGTGACACGGAACATGTCAGAACTTTGTACGCACAGCTCTCTGTTTGATTAATATAGAAGCTAGGTTTTACCAATAAGCTGATCTGGATTGTGCCGATTCAGTGTGGGTGGTAAAAGAGCCTATTGCTAATAAAGTCTATATTCTGTTCTCTGGAGATAACTTCCAGAAATTACCATGAAGCGATCTCCCATCTGACTATTTGGGTCAGTACGTTGGGTCGGTAAGTTAGCCCTGTGTTTGGGGGCGTGGCTTGCATGGAGAGCCGAGCTGGTAGATCTAAGCGAGCTCAGACATCTCCGTTACTAACCGTGACAACCCTTGATGACAAGGACTCACCATACTAAAACACCACAACTAACCCCGAGAACAAGATGACCAAAGGGGGTTTGGCAAAAAACAAAAATAAAACTAAAAAACTTACCTCTTCTATCCAGCCGGATCACAGCAGGCCGCACAAAACAAAGATGGCGCCGACACAGGAGACGTGTGATGGAGGAGGGGGGCAGGGAGAGCCCTCGGACAAACTCCTCACCTAACATAACAAAGAGGATTCAAAGGTTAGTCTCAATCCACAAAACCACAAAGCCCTCAAATCAACCGACACAGGAGGACTCTGACATTATAATTATGGGCACAATAAACACCAGTAACTCATTAGAGGGGGCTGAATCAGAGAATAATACACAAAATGAGCCTCACCTGAGTCTACATCGAAAAGGTGAAAACAAGTATACAAATGAATGTTAACACATTCCCAAACACCGTCAGCCCATAACCCTCACTATTTGAAGGAACTTTGTATCACAACACAAAGCCTGATAACGGACTTCTCCTCCCTAATAAAAAGATATAATATCTATTGGAGAAAGAACAAACCACATAGAAAATAAATTTGGCGAATATGTCCAATCCTATAATGACTTGGTGATTCGCATCCAATCTTTAGAGACTGTATCTAACCTACAAAATAAAATCACAGACCTCGAAAACAGATCCCGCAGAAATAACTTAAAATAAGGGGGATCCCTGAAACTGTACGAAACGATCAATTAATGAACTACACACAAGAATTGTTCAAATTTCTCCTTCCTCAAGCAACAGAAATTGACCTAGTAGTCGACCGCATACATAGACTACCTAAATCCAAAACAGCCCCTTACAGCGCGCCACGTGACACTATACTTAGACTGCACTTCTTCCAAATAAAAGACAAGTTGGTAAAAGAAATGAGAATCACCAAATCTTTACCACAATATATCAAAACTTACAATTCTTGGCCGACCTAGCACCAGCAAACCATACAACAGAGGAAGCAATTCTCTGAAATAACAAGCAATTAAGGTCACAAAAGATAAAGTATGTCTGGGGATTCCCCCTTCGCCTCAACATCTGTTATGGAGACTCACAACACACCGCAACAACAGTAGATGAAGCAACAACTTTACTAAAAAAAATGGGGAATATGGAGATCTGACTCTAAAACACCCAGCATCTCCCCACAACGTAACACCTCAGTGAAAAAATTGAACAAAGACTGGAAATAACCATATATACCCCATGGAAATAATGGAATCTAATACAGCTAAGAGACTGGAATGGAAATAAAAGATAAACTTAAAATCAATCAACACTCCATCTCCGCTTAATATAGAAGAACAAACCCGAAAACATTGCAGGAATACAAAGACTACCATTGAGAACCTCTTTGCACCATCCCGGATTCTGCCTTTATTTAGGTTTTAAAGTTAAACCTAAACCTTAACCTATTACAGGATACCACAAACCTTAAATGCATCTCATGTCTAGGTTCTAAAGCAGTATATGATTATCATTATTATGGAGATCACCATAAACCTTAAATACACCTCATGTTTAAGCTCTAATGCAGTATATGATTATCATTATTATAGAACTTATAGAGAAAAGTAGTGAATGTATTTCTGATAGCTATAGTTACACTAAATTGATATGTCTAAAATATTGCTAAGACACCATGTAAGAGAGATAAGAAGGAGGAAAAGTGCCTATAATATTACCATAGTGATATAAATGTTTTACTCAGTAGTGCCTAGATACAGTTTATACCAAATATAAGCATTATACATAAGAAATGTGAGAACAAGAGAGAAGTAGTAAGGGAAATTACCATAAACCTTAAGTACATCTCATGTTTAAGTTCTGATACAATATATGTTTATTATTATTATAGAACTTATAGAGAAAAGTAGTGAATGTATTACTGATAGTTATAGATACACTAAATTAATATGTCCAAAATATTGTTAAGACACCATGTAAAACAGAAAAGAAGGGGGAAAAGAACCTATAATATTACCATAATTATATAAAGGTTTTGCTTGGTAGTGCCTAGATACAGTTTATACCAAATATAAGCATTATATATAAGAAATGTGAGGAAGAGAGAGAAGTAGAAAGGGATGAAAGGGAAAGGGGAAGAAAAAAGGAAAAAATAATATTCAAACATACTAAATAAATACTAGAAAATGGTAAGCAAAGTAAAATGCTCCAATTGAACCACACAAAAAGTGGTTACACCCAATGTTTTTTAAGTTAAATGTTATATTATTAATGTTGATTGTTGATTTAACTTGTGTTTATATTTTGAAGATTCATATTCACTATGTTGAAAAATTAGAAAACGCTAAAAGACGCTTATGCACTATTATTGTACACAAACAATCCTATACAGCTTTAAATAAGAAAAAATACAACTCTCAGACTAGAACTCACACAACAAACCAAAGAAACCGCAATTACACCTATAAGAGGCAGTATCCAAACCCCACAATGTTAACGGAATGACAGTAAAAATAATGTCTTACAATATTAGAGGACTAAACTCCCCACAAAAGAGGTATAACACATGGAAAGAAATCACAAACACAAAAGCTGAAATCATCTGTTTACAGGAAACCCATCTACAATCACAACACACACACTTATTCCAACATAAAAAATATTCAAGAATATACCACTCCACCCATGAAAAGAAAAAGAGAGGTACATGTATCATAATCAAAAACTCCATAGACTTTAAAGAAAATCAAATAACAACAGACAGAACAGGAAGATATGTAATACTAGACTGTAACATCAATAACAAATGATTTACAATAGTAAATCTATACGCACCCAATACAGGACAAATCAAATTTATCAAACAAATAATCAACAAAGCCAAAAAACAACCACATCCAAATTTAATAATATGTGGTGACTTCAATCTAATCCTTGATAGCCAAATTGACTCATCATGCAAACAAAAAAGAAACACAGACTACTCATTTAGAAATATCCTTAAAACGGAAGACCTATACGACTCATGGAGATCACTCCACCCACTAGATCAGGATTTCACCATATACTCCAAAACACACAACACTTTCTCGAGAATTGACATGATTCTACTAGATAAATGGCTATTACAAAAAACAGAAAATGCTCAAATAGGGATAAGAACAATATCAGACCACGCACCAGTAATAATATCAATCACAGAAAACAACAACCCCCATAACACATACCTATGGAAACTAAACCCCTACCTCCTCAGTATCCCAGAGTACAAAGAACAGATAAACCTAGAACTCAAAAAATACTTTGAAATAAACGACACAGGAGATATATCCTCATTTTCAGTATGGAATGCTCACAAGGCATACATGAGAGGCACTCTCATCAAAATAGCATCGATACATAAGAAAAAAACAATAGCACATAGAACAAAAATCTGCGACCAAATAAGATCTCTAGAAGAAATCCATAAAAACACCCCAACAACCGAAATATTCCAACAACTACAAAAACTAAACTTACAATTACATCAAGACAACCTGCACGAATTCGACAAATTCACCCGCAGACTGAAACTGAACTACTACTCCCAAGGCCCGAAAGCAAACAAACTCCTAGCAAACAAATTCAAAAATCACACAACCAAAACAAAAATCTCCTATATACAAGATGAAAAAAAAGGTAAAATATATAACCCTCAAGACATAGCAAACCTATTTGCAGAATATTACTCCAAACTTTACAACCTCACTAACGACCCCAACACAATACAACCCAATAAAGAAACTATAAACTCATTCCTAAACGATTTAAATCTTAAAACACTAACTCGCAACTCACAACTAACTCGAACTCACAACTACAGAACCTCAGTAACCCTATCCAAAAATCCGAAATCAACAAAGCTATAATCGCCCTCCCAAACAACAAAACACCAGGCCAAGACGGCTTTATTAACGAATATTATAAATCATACCTAGACATACTATCCCCATACCTATTGAAAGTATATAATAAAGCAATTGAGGAAGGGGAATTTCCAGCTGAGATGACACAAGCCATTATTATCCCAATACCCAAACAAGACAAGGACCCCGACAAAACCCCAAATTTCAGACCCATCTCACTACTCAATACAGATTTAAAAATTTATGCAAAAATCTTAGCTACAAGAATACAACCATACTTACCAAAATTAATTTCATCAGACCAAGTAGGATTTATCCAAGGCAGACAACCTGGAGACAATACAAGAAAAATAATAAATATAATAGACTGGGCAAATAGCAAGAATATCTCAACCATTATACTCACCCTAGATGCCGAAAAGGCCTTTGACCGAATCAATTGGACATATCTAGACAGTATCCTAGACAAATACAATATAACAGGATGGTTGAAAAGGGCGATTATGATATTATACGCAAACCCAACAGCGAAAGTACATATAGCAAACATGCTATCCAACCCATTTAACGCCACCAACGGAACAAGACAAGACTGCCCGCTTTCCCCATTAATATTCAACTTAGCAATTGAACCATTAGCAGAAGCAATACGAAATAACCAATATATTAGAGGAATCAAAATAGGAGGAAAAGAACACAAAATTGGACTATACGCTAACGACATTATTCTTACACTTTCCAAACCACTCACCTCCCTCCCACACCTACAAAATATACTAACGAAAATTCAGCCAAACTTCCTACCATAAAATGAATGAAACAAAATCCGCAATCCTTCCCATCAAAATATCAAACACATTACAAATATTCTTAAAAGCCAAATACGCTTATAAATGGGAACTAGACAACACAACATACTTAGGAATCAAACTAACCAATCATTCGTCGAAACTATACCACCATAACTTTGAACCGATACTAGCAGAAGCTCAAAAATTACTAACACACTGGACAACCAAATACCTCTCATGGCTTAATAAAACCACCATGCTAAAAATGATTTTATTACCCAGACTATTATATAAATTCAGAACCCTACCAATCCAAATCCCAAATATTTTCTTTCAGACACTAAACAAAATCATAAACAACTTTATGTGGAACAGAAAGAAAACATGCATAAACAAAACATCCATCACCAAAACAAAAAAAGCAGGTGGAATTGCCTTTCCAAATTTCAGAGACTATTATCTCGCAGCAATATTAGACCAGACCAGATTTTATTGGGCACAGGGAGAGCTCCAGAAAAACTGGGTAGAAATAGAACAGAATAGCACCAACAATAAAAACTTACCAGCTCTACTCGGAGCCTTCACATTCAATCCGAAACTATTGCCCTCTCCCTTAACCTCAATAGAAACTACCCTGAAGATATGGAAAGAATCAATCAACTCACACAACCTTAAAATTCCCCTCACACAATTCACATCAATAGACAGTTTAAAATATAATATACCGAATTTGAATATCAATGATTGGAACAAAACCCAAACAATATATATCCCAGACCTAATTACAAACAAGAGGTTCCTTACATTCCAAGAAGTCCAGAAAAAATTTAACATAAAAACATCAGAATGACTAACATATAACCAAATAATCAGTTTCATTCAAAATAAAACAACAATGGAAATAGAATCCAACAACACTTTATTAGACCACTTGACTAACCCAGAAAACAAGAAAAAATCAATATCCGTAACTTACCAACTACTACATCAAAAAAATTATTTCACATTACTGCCATGTATGAACAAATGGGAACAAGAACTACACCAAAACATTACTCCAGAACAATGGAAAGACATACTAAATATACCATTTAAACTCACTAGATCTATTTCATTATGGGAAAAACAGATAGAAAAATATTGTATAGATTTTATTTAACCCCATACGAAATATCCAAATGGTCTCAACCATACTCTCCACAATGCTGGAGGAATTGTTCCTCCGTAGGATCTTCGAACATATATGGTGGTCATGCCCAAAAGTTAGGAAATGTTGGTACAAACTATTTAGATCTATCTAAACTTCTGGGAATTACAATCGCACCCCAACCGACTTTAGCCTTGTTAAACATAGGCCTTAAACATTCCAGAAAATATGGCAACAATCATCTCCATGCTCATAGCTATGAAACGCCTGATAATTAAATTTGGAAAACAGAGAAACCTATAAAAATGGAAGAAATTATACCCTATTAACCTATTTTATGACCTACGAAAAAGCATACCAATCACACAACAAAAAATTCCCAACATTCTATAGAAAATGGGAAGCATGGTATATTGATGACAGAGCAATGTGAAAAGTAATAAATTATATATAAATAAAAGATGAAAACTATCGCCCAAGGTACCCCCCACAAACAAGCTGAATATTTCATGATACTATATAGAACCAATAGCAATATGTAACAAATATTTATGAAACTGTATTTATATGTATAGGATTTACATGTTGAACACAGAAAGTGCAATGTTATGTTTTTTTGTTTTTTTTGTTTATATTGTTCATGTTTTTGCCTTTTCTCTGTTAAAAAAACAATAAAAATAAATGGCATAAAAAGGTAGCCCTGTGGTTGAGCGTGCATATGTTTGTTAATATACACATGATACAGGACTATTTTTAGCCTACAAGGAACACAGAGACAGCTGTCAGGAACTGGGAAATACCAAGGAGTAATACCAGCTAATCCTGAATAAAAATAGCTAATCAAAAATAGTCAACACACTGCCTGCAAAACAAAATACGTTAATGCCATACAAGCTTAAGAAAATGGAAAGGGAACAAAGTGATACAAAGGAAGAGACAGAAACAGAAGATACAGAACAAATGAATATATTAGAGAATGTAAAAAATGTGGAAGGTGAAAGCAGCAAGACATTCGGGAGAACACTAGGGGAGAATTTACACAACTTGAAAGTCATGCTGGCCAAAGAAAAAGGAAACACAGTGAAAAAAAAAAGTATGTGTGTGTATATATATGATATTCTTGGGAGTTTTTATATCTTGGATACAGTCAGCAGCACCAGGCCAACTTTATCACCTATAGACTGTGTGCACACAAAAAAAACGTTAGCAAAAGTGTGACCATTGGTGCACAGTGTGAATGTTTAGCTATATGTGGATAAAGATGATATAAAATCTATACACACTACTATAGAATTTAGGGATTTGTACAAAAAAAAGGCAAGATGTTAAAAATAAAAGAAATCCTTTGAAATCTTGGTTATTAATGTCAACATACCCTAAATCAGTGTTTCTCAACCAGGTGTCCGGGGACCCCTAGGGGTCCTGAGAGGTTGCATGGGGGTCCTTAAAACATTGACAGAAATTGTATAGATCCACAATTTTGATGAATGCAGATATATTTTTCTACATATATCAATGTTCTGTATAAAGTCTGTGTTTGGTGTATTGATGTCTGAGAGATAAATAAAAATAAGTAATGTTTTAATGTAAGGGTTCCCACCTGGTGTGAATTAGAGTGCATTTTGTTCAATAGAGATGTATTTATAGATCTATCATTTATTATTAAGATTAGGTTTTTTGATGATTTGATGACTGCCAAGAAAAAATAATAATACTGTAATAATCATAATGTTATGAGAGAGTACCAGACATGAAAATTGTTTCAAGGGGTCCCCACAGATAAAAAGGTTGAGAAACACTGCCCTAAATGAACATTTTACACAATATACAGAGGTAGAAGGGAACCTATTGGGTGTATCCTAATAGGTATTAGAGGGGACATATATATACACACATCTTTTGGATTGTACTAGTGTTAGTGCTTTAAAAATACATGTTCAATATACATAAAGTGCAGCCTAACATCTAGATAAGACAGACATTATCCATCTTATATTTGTTGTATAACACTACACATTTTTCTGTTTTATTTATTGATTTATTTTTATAAATCTATACAGAAAGATATTTAAATCCAGGGTTTTAAGAGATGGGCGAAACTGCTAAAATTCGATCCGCCTGTGGACCTGGAAAATGGTCTGGGAAAAACATACATACATCCAGAAGTTTAAAAAAAATAACTTTCCTCACAATTGAACTATTTTTCGAGATTATGCATCCTATTTTCAATCAGAATTGGTTCCAATCAGATACTTTCAAAAAGAATCTTATTGGTATGCTTTCTGGAAGAATCTGATTGTAACTAATCAGAATGAGTTACAATCAGATTATTTTAGAAATAATCTGATTGGTATACTAACCAATTAGACTCTTTCTGAAATAAGATGATTGAAACCAATTCTGATTGGAAAAGAATCTGATTGGTTAGTATAGCAATCAGATACTTCCTGAAAGAACCTGGTTGTATCTAATCAGAATTGGTTACAATCAGATACTTTTAGAAATAATCTTAGTGTTATGCTTTCTGGAAGAATCTGATTGTAACCACTTGTGATTGTTAAAGAACCGGATTGTTCCTGAAAGAATCTCATTGTAACCAATTCTGATTGGAAAATAATCTGATTGGTATACCAATAAGATTCTTTCTAAAAAAAAAAAAAAAAAAAAAAAGCAGATTGTAATCAATTAGAATTGGTAAGTCAGATTCTTTCAGAAAGGATTTGATTGGTATGCTTTCTGGAAGAATCTAATTGTAACCAATCAGAATTAGTTACAATCAGATTCTTTTAGAAATAATCTGATTGGTATAGTAACCAATTAGATTCTTTTCTAATCAGAATTGGTTACAATCAGATTCTTTCAGAAAGACCAGACCATTTTCTGGTTCCCAAAACTATTTACAGCAAGTGACTGTATAATTTTTACAAAATTTTCAAAAAGTCCTTGAAATTTTCTTTGAATTTTCGAATGTGTCTTGAAAAAATCTGCAAGTGCGGAATTCCCACAAAATCAGTGAATCACGGATATCCATTGCGGAACTGGGTTCAGATCCAGTCCATCTCTATTCTTGATCTATTTATTGTAACAATGTATAGAGTATATCTCTTGTATTCAATTAGATCAACTGGACTTGAAGTTTAGTTCTTGAAGACATTTCGCTAGTCATCCGACTGGCTTTCTTAATTCAGAATGATTTGCACAAGAATCTGTGGCAATTATGTACCCTGGAAAATCCCAATTATCATATCACATCCAAGTGTTAAGGGCGTGATTGGATAGTGGCTAAGAGGTGTAATAGGAACGCCCAGAGTAAGGTGTCAAAACAGCATTATACATGGCAGACAGTTTGTGTCGAACCCCCAGGGGTGTCTCTAGGGTTTTTGCCACCTGAGCCAAACTGTGAATGCCGCCTCTATGCGGCGTGGATTAACAAGTGGGCATGTCTCCACCCAGTGGGCGTGTCTCCAAGGGTGAGCACTTTGAACTTGGCATTAATGTGGTATTTATTTATACAGTTCCTCAAATAGACATTTATCCTCAACATAATTACTGAAAAATAAAATATTTTGGCCAAAAGTTCTGTAAGCCCTGCTACCAGGTCAAGGTAGACTCTTTCAGCAGGGACCTAACTAACCTAACAAAATAGCTAAAGCTAACCTAACCATATGAAATGCCTTTTTACAACATCTAACACATTTAATCAAGAGAAATATGAAAAAAATTAATTCTGAAGCAACGTATGTTTGGTTGAGCAATCTAGACAAGTTCAATAAGCGTCATTTAGTTCAATCTTTTGGTCAAAAGCTTTCAATACTATGAAACAAAAGTAAAGTGCAAACAATTGGATAACAAACTTAAAGGTAGCAAGCAGTGCCAGGCGGCAACAGCCAGAGCCAACATGGTATTGTCTTGTATAAAGAGAGGTATGGATTCAAGGGAGGAAAATGTAATTCTCCCTCTTTACAAAGCATTGGTAAGGCCTCATTTGGAATATGCAGTGCAATTTTGGAATCCTGTGTACAAAAAGGCCATCTTTGAAATGGAAAGGGTTCAGAGAAGGGCAACTAAATTAATAAGGGGATTGGGGGAGATTGAATATGAAGAGAGACTGGAAAAGTTACAATTATGTACGCTGGAGAAAAGGCGCTTGCGTGGGGATATGATTACTGTGTATAAATACATTAACGAGCCATACAATAAAACTATTGGGGCATTGTTCACCAATAGAACATGCCAAAGGATACAAGGACATCCCTTAAGACTTGAAGAAAAAAGGTTTAGGCTTCAAGCTCGGAAAGGGTTTTTCACTGTGAGAACGGTAAGCTATGGAACTGTCTTTCAGTGGACGTTATGGCAGGTTCATTGGTCAGTTTAAAAAAAAGATGGATCAGTTTCTGCAAACAAGGAATGTTGCAAGTTACTGGTATTGATACATAAAGTAGAGTTGATCCAGGGAAATTTCCGATTGCCACTTGGAGTCAGGAAGGATTTTCTCCCCCTTCATAAATTTGGTGGGTTTTTTTTGCCTTCCTCTGGATCAACTGTTAGGTAGGAAATGAGGATATTGCTAGATGGGATGAACTGGATGGACGTATGTCTTATTCAACCTCAAATACTATACTTACTATATTAATTAAAACCCATAAACTGTAATAAAACAGTATAACACTATTCTATCACATTACAACACACATTCAAAACAAGTTTAAGATATAATAAATTTAAAAAATCTTATCTGGTGCCGTCTTCTCTTCAGCAAGGGGGCGTCAAGTTTAACTGTGCTTTGAGGTACCCTGGAAAAGAACAAAAAAGCTCAGTCACGTAGTGGGTGTGTAAGTGTATGTATGTGTTGGAGAATAAAGGCAAAGACTTACCTTGATTTGCTTAGGGATCCAGCCTTTATTCTGCACATCAGCTCCTGACTTGGTTGGGGAGTGCAGACCTTTTTGTTTGGGAAGACTTTGGACAGCTCAGTTCTGAAATCTGGATACCCTGAAAAGAAACAAAAAGCTCAGTCACGTAGTGTGTGTGTGTATGTACAGTATGTGTTGGAAAAAAGGCAAGGACTTACCTTGATTGCTGAGGGGGTCCAGCCTATATTCGCCACATCAGCTCCTGACTTGGTTGGAGAGTGCAGCTTTTCTTGCAGATGTGAGACTCAGCAATACACAGTGGGTCCAGTAGTGGGTTAATTTTAGTTTGGAGGTGGACAATTCCAGAAAGTCCAGCGGTGTCCCACAGAAGACGGTCCCAGAAAGTCCAACGGCGTTCTACGGAAGCAAGACAGCCCCCACACACAGGCCCAGCAGCCCCACTCAACCAGCCCCAGCAACCCCCACTCACAGGCCCAGCAGCCCCCAATCAGGCCCCGCAACCCCCAATCGCCCGCAACTCCCAACCAGGCCCCAACCCCCAGACAGGCCCAACAACCCCCAACCAGGCCCACCAACCCCCTCACAGGTCCATCAGCCCCTCACAGGCCCAGCAGAAGCCTCCAAACTACCAATCTGCCCTCTATCAGGCCCAGCAGCTCCACTTAACCGCTATCCAAGAACAGACACCCCCCCCAGGCCAGACACCCACCCCTCACCCCCAGGTTCCTTACCCAAAAATGCTCCCCCAACAATATGTGTCAAATCAAATATTTGCATAGGTCAGCACAGCACCAAGTTAGAGGCACCTCCAACGCTCTGCGCTCATGGCTGCCTTATCCTTTTATTCAAGTAAGGCCATGCCCCCCGCATGACGTCAGCGCACACCGCACGCATTGGGCATGCAGCCAATCCACTGCTGGTTGGATTAAAAGGGTTCAGAGAAGGGCAACTAAATTAATAAGGGGATTGGGGGAGATTGAATATGAAGAGAGACTGGAAAAGTTACAATTATGTACGCTGGAGAAAAGGCGCTTGCGTGGGGATATGATTACTGTGTATAAATACATTAACGGGCCATACAATAAACTATCTGGGGCATTGTTCACCAAGAGAACATGTCAAAGGACACGAGGACATCCCTTAAGACTTGAAGAAAATATCCTAGGAAGGCAAAAAAAACCCACCAAATTTATGAAGGGGGAGAAAATCCTTCCTGACTCCAAGTGGCAATCGGAAATTTTCCCTGGATCAACTCTACTTATGTATCAATACCAGTAACTTGCAACATTCCTTGTTTGCAGAAACTGATCCATCTTTTTTTTTAAACTGACCAATGAACCTGCCATAACGTCCACTGAAAGACAGTTCCATAGCTTTACCGTTCTCACAGTGAAAAACCCTTTCCGAGCTTGAAGCCTAAACCTTTTTTCTTCAAGTCTTAAGGGATGTCCTTGTATCCTTTGGCATGTTCTATTGGTGAACAATGCCCCAGATAGTTTATTGTATGGCTCGTTAATGTATTTATACACAGTAATCATATCCCCACGCAAGCGCCTTTTCTCCAGCGTACATAATTGTAACTTTTCCAGTCTCTCTTCATATTCAATCTCCCCCAATCCCCTTATTAATTTAGTTGCCCTTCTCTGAACCCTTTCCATTTCAAAGATGGCCTTTTTGTACACAGGATTCCAAAATTGCACTGCATATCCAAATGAGGCCTTACCAATGCTTTGTAAAGAGGGAGAATTACATTTTCCTCCCTTGAATCCATACCTCTCTTTATACAAGACAATACCATGTTGGCTCTGGCTGTTGCCGCCTGGCACTGCTTGCTACCTTTAAGTTTGTTATCCAATTGTTTGCACTTTACTTTGTTTCATGTATTGAAAGCTTTTGACCAAAAGATTGAACTAAATGACGCTTATTGAACTTTCTAGATTGCTCAACCAAACATACGTTGCTTCAGAATTAATTTTTTTCATATTTCTCTTGATTAAATGTGTTAGATGTTGTAAAAAGGCATTTCATATGGTTAGGTTAGCTTTAGCTATTTTGTTAGGTTAGTTAGGTCCCTGCTGAAAGAGTCTACCTTGACCTGGTAGCAGGGCTTACAGAACTTTTGGCCAAAATATTTTATTTTCAGTAATTATGTTGAGGATAAATGTCTATTTGAGGAACTGTATAAATAAATACCACATTAATGCCAAGTTCAAAGTGCTCACCCTTGGAGACACGCCCACTGGGTGGAGACATGCCCACTTGTTAATCCACGCCGCATAGAGGCGGCATTCACAGTTTGGCTCAGGTGGCAAAACCCTAGAGACACCCCTGGGGGTTCGACACAAACTGTCTGCCATGTATAATTGCTGTTTGACACCTTACTCTGGGCGTTCCTATTACACCTCTTAGCCACTATCCAATCACGCCCTAACACTGGATGTGATATGATAATTGGATTTTCCAGGGTACATAATTGCCACAGATTCTTGTGCAAATCATTCTGAATTAAGAAAGCCAGTCGGATGACTAGCGAAATGTCTTCAAGAACTAAACTTCAAGTCCAGTTGATCTAATTGAATACAAGAGATATACTCTATACATTGTTACAATAAATAGATCAAGAAAGAGATGGACTGGATCTGAACCCAGTTCCGCAATGGATATCCGTGATTCACTGATTTTGGGAATTCCGCACTTGCAGATTTTTTCAAGACACATTCGAAAATTCAAAGAAAATTTCAAGGACTTTTTGAAAATTTTGTAAAAATTATACAGTCACTTGCTGTAAATAGTTTGGGAACCAGAAAATGGTCTGGTCTTTCTGAAAGAATCTGATTGTAACCAATTCTGATTAGAAAAGAATCTAATTGGTTACTATACCAATCAGATTATTTCTAAAAGAATCTGATTGTAACTAATTCTGATTGGTTACAATTAGATTCTTCCAGAAAGCATACCAATCAAATCCTTTCTGAAAGAATCTGACTTACCAATTCTAATTGATTACAATCTGCTTTTTTTTTTTTTTTTTTTTTTAGAAAGAATCTTATTGTATACCAATCAGATTATTTTCCAATCAGAATTGGTTACAATGAGATTCTTTCAGGAACAATCCGGTTCTTTAACAATCACATGGTTACAATCAGATTCTTCCAGAAAGCATAACACTAAGATTATTTCTAAAAGTATCTGATTGTAACCAATTCTGATTAGATACAACCAGGTTCTTTCAGGAAGTATCTGATTGCTATACTAACCAATCAGATCTTTTCCAATCAGAATTGGTTTCAATCATCTTATTTCAGAAAGAGTCTAATTGGTTAGTATACCAATCAGATTATTTCTAAAATAATCTGATTGTAACTCATTCTGATTAGTTACAATCAGATTCTTCCAGAAAGCATACCAATAAGATTCTTTTTGAAAGTATCTGATTGGAACCAATTCTGATTGAAAATAGGATGCATAATCTCGAAAAATAGTTCAATTGTGAGGAAAGTTATTTTTTTAAACTTCTGGAGTATGTATGTTTTTCCAGACCATTTTCCAGGTCCACAGGCGGATCGAATTTTAGCAGTTTCGCCCATCTCTTAAAACCCTGGATTTAAATATCTTTCTGTATAGATTTAAAAATAAATCAATAATAAAACAGAAAAATGTTAGTGTTATACAACAATATAAGATGGATAATGTCTGTCTTATCTAGATGTAGGCTGCACTTTATGTATATTGAACATGTATTTTTAAAGCACTAACACTAGTACAATCCAAAAATGTGTGTATATATATGTCCCCTCTAATACCTATTAGGATACACCCAATAGGTTCCCTTCTACCTCTGTATATTGTTAAAATGTTCATTTAGGGCAGTGTTTCTCAACCTTTTTATCTGTGGGGACCCCTTGAAAACAATTTTCATGTCTCGGGGACCTCTACATAAAATTATGATTATATACAGTATTATTATTTTCTTGTCAGTCATCAAATCATCAAAAAACCTAATCTAATAATATAAATGATAGATCTATAAATACATCTCTATTGAACACAAATGCACTCTAATTCACACCAGGGTGGGAACCCTTACATTAAAACATTACTTATTTTTATTTATCTCTCAGACATCAATACACCAACACAGACTTTATACAGAACATTGAAAATATGTAGAAAAATATATCTGCATTCATCAAAATTGTGGATCTATACAATTTCTGTCAATGTTTTAAGGACCCCCATGCAACCTCTCAGGGACCCCTAGGGGTCCCCGGACACCTGGTTGAGAAACACTGATTTAGGGTATGTGACATTAATAGAACCAAGATTTCAAAGGATTTCTTTTATTTTTAACATCTTCCTTTTTTTTGTACAAATCCCTAAATTCTATAGTAGTGTGTATAAGATTTTATATCATCTTTATCCACATATAGCTAAACATATTTCACACTGTGCACCAATGGTCACACTTTTGCTAACGTTTTTTTTGTGTGCACACAGTCTATAGGTGATAAAGTTGCCTGGTGCTGCTGACTGTATCCAAGATATAAAAAAACTCCCAAGAATATCATATATATACACACACATACTTTTTTTATTCTACCTGGTTTCCTTTTTTCTTTGGCCAGCATGACTTTCAAGTTGTGTAAATTCTCCCCTAGTGTTCTCCCGAATGTTCTTGCTGCTTTCACCTTCCACATTTTTTACATTCTCTAATATATTCATTTGTTCTGTATCTTCTGTTTCTGTCTCTTCCTTTGTATCATTTGTTCCCTTTCCATTTTCTTAAGCTTGTATTGGCATTAACGTATTTTGTTTTGCAGGCAGTGTGTTGACTATTTTTGATTAGCTATTTTTTTCAGGATTAGCTGGTTTACTCCTTGGTATTTCCCAGTTCCTGACAGCTGTCTCTGTGTTCCTTGTAGGCTAAAAATAGTCCTGTATCATGTGTATATTAACAAACATATGCACGCTCAAACACAGGGCTAACTTTTTATGCCATTTAATTTTTATTGTTTTTTTAACAGGAGAAAAGGCAAAAACATGAACAATTAAACAAAAAACAAAAAAACATAACATTGCACTTTCTGTGTTCAACATGTAAATCCTATACATATAAATACAGTTTCATAAATATTTGTTACATATTGCTATTGGTTCTATATAGTATCAGAAATATTCAGCTTGTTTGTGGGGGGTACCTGGGCGATAGTTTTTCATCTTTTATTTATATATAATTTATTACTTTTACATTGCTCTGTCATCAATACCATGCTTCCATTTTCTATAATGTTGGGAATTTTTGTTGTGTGATTGAGTATGCTTTTTCGTGTAGGTCATAAAATAGTTAATAGGGTATAATTTCTTCCATTTTTATAGGTTTCTCTGTTTTCCAATATTTAATTATCAGGCTTTTCATAGCTATAGTGCATGGTAGATGATTGTTGCCATATTTTTCGGGAATGTATTAAGGCCTATGTTTACAAGGCTAAAGTCGGTTGGGGTGCGATTGTAATTCCCAGAAGTTTAGATAGAATCTAAATAGTTTGTACCAACATTTCCTAACTTTTGGGCAATGACCACCATATATGTTCGAAGATCCTACGGAGGAACAATTCCTCCAGCATTGTGAGAGTATGGTTGAGACCATTTGGATATTTCGTATGGGGTTAATAAAATCTATACATATTTTTCTATCTGTTTCCCATATGAAATAGATCTAGTGAGTTTAAATGGTATATTTAGTATGTCTTTCCATTGTTCTGGAGTAAGTTTTGGTGTAGTTCTTGTTCCCATTTGTCTCTACATGGCAGTAATGTGAAATAATTTTTTTGATGTAGTAGTTGGAGTTACGATATTGATTTTTTTCGTGTTTTCTGGGTTTAGTCAAGTGGTCTAATAAAGTGTTGTTGGATTCTATTTCCATTGTTGTTTATTTTAATGAAACTGATTATTTGGTTATATGTTAGTCATTCTGATGTTTTTATTAAATTTTTTCTGGACTTCTTGGAATGTAAGGAACCTCTTGTTTGTAATTAGGTCTGGGAATATATAGTGTTGGGTTTTTGTTCCAATCATTGATATTCAAATTCGGTATTTATATTTTAAACTGTCTATTGATGTGAATTGTGTGAGGGGAATTTAAGGTTGTGTGAGTTGATTGATTCTTTCCATATCTTCAGGGTAGTTTCTATTGAGGTTAAGGGAGAGGGCAATAGTTTCGGTTGAATGTGAAGGCTCCGAGTAGAGCTGGTAAGTTTTTATTGTTGGTGCTATTCTGTTCTATTTCTACCCAGTTTTCTGGAGCTCTCCCTGTGCCCAATAAAATCTGTCTGGTCTAATTTGCTGCGAGATAATAGTCTCTGAAATTGGAAAGGCATTCCACCTGCTTTTTTGTTTTGGTGATGGATGTTTTGTTTATGCATGTTTTCTTTCTGTTCCACATAAAGTTGTTTATGATTTTGTTAGTGTCTGAAAGAAAATATTTGGGATTGGATTGGTAGGGTTCTGAATTTATATAATAGTCTGGGTAATAAAATCATTTTTAGCATGGTGGTTTTATTAAGCCATGAGAGAGTATTTGGTTGTCCAGTGGTGTTAGTAATTTTTGAGCTTCTGCTAGTATCGGTTCAAAGTTATGGTGGTATAGTTTCGACGAATGATTGGTTAGTTTGATTCCTAAGTATGTTGTGTTGTCTAGTTCCCATTTATAAGCGTATTTGGCTTTTAAGAATATTGTAATGTGTTTGATATTTTGATGGAAGGATTGCGGATTTTGTTTCATTCATTTTATGGTAGGAAGTTTGGCTAATTTTCGTTAGTATATTTGTAGGTTGTGGAGGGAGGGTGAGTGGTTTGGAAAGTGTAAGAATAATGTTCGTTAGCGTATAGTCCAATTTTGTGTTCTTTTCCTCCTATTTTGATTCCTCTAATATATTGGTTATTTCGTATTGCTTCTGCTAATGGTTCAATTGCTAAGTTGATAATTAATGGGAAAGCGGGCAGTCTTGTCTTGTTCCGTTGGTGGCGTTAAATGGGTTGGATAGCATGTTTGCTATGTACTTCGCTGTTGGGTTTGCGTTATATATCATAATCGCCCTTTTCAACCATCCTGTTATATTGTATTTGTCTAGGATACTGTCTAGATATGTCCAATTGATTCGGTCAAAGGCCTTTTCGGCATCTAGGGTGAGTATAATGGTTGAGATATTCTTGCTATTTCCCAGTCTATTATATTTATTATTTTTCTTGTATTGTCTCCAGGTTGTCTGCCTTGGATAAATCCTACTTGGTCTGATGAAATTAATTTTGGTAAGTATGGTTGTATTCTTGTAGCTAAGATTTTTGCATAAATTTTTAAATCGTATTGAGTAGTGAGATGGGTCTGAAATTTGGGGTTTTGTCGGGGTCCTTGTCTTGTTTGGGTATTGGGATAATAATGGCTTGTGTCATCTCAGCTGGAAATTCCCCTTCCTCAATTGCTTTATTATATACTTTCAATAGGTATGGGGATAGTATGTCTAGGTATGATTTATATATTCGTTAATAAAGCCGTCTTGGCCTGGTGTTTTGTTGTTGGGAGGGCGATTATAGCTTTGTTGATTCGGATTTTGGATAGGGTTACTGAGTGTCTGTAGTTGTGAGTTCGAGTTAGTTGTGAGTTGCGAGTTAGTGTTTTAAGATTTAAATCGTTTAGGAATGAGTTTATAGTTTCTTTATTGGGTTGTATTGTGTTGGGGTCGTTAGTGAGGTTGTAAAGTTGGGAGTAATATTCTGCAAATAGGTTTGCTATGTCTTGAGGGTTATATATTTACCTTTTTTTTCATCTTGTAATAGGAGATTTTTGTTTTGGTTGTGTGATTTTTGAATTGTTTTGCTAGGAGTTTGTTTGCTTTCGGGCCTTGGGAGTAGTAGTTCAGTTTCAGTCTGCGGGTGAATTTGTCGAATTCGTGCAGGTTGTCTTGATGTAATTGTAAGTTTAGTTTTTGTAGTTGTTGGAATATTTCGGTTGTTGGGGTGTTTTTATGGATTTCTTCTAGAGATCTTATTTGGTCGCAGATTTTTGTTCTATGTGCTATTGTTTTTTCTTATGTATCGATGCTATTTTGATGAGAGTGCCTCTCATGTATGCCTTGAGCATTCCTACTGAAAATGAGGATATACTCCTGTGTCGTTTATTTCAAAGTATTTTTTGAGTTCTAGGTTTTCTGTCTTTGTACTCTGGGATACTGAGGAGGTAGGGGTTTAGTTTCCATAGGTATGTGTTATGGGTTGTTGTTTTCTGTGATTGATATTACTGGTGCGTGGTCTGATATTGTTCTTATCCCTATTTGAGCATTTTCTGTTTTTGTAATAGCCATTTATCTAGTAGAATCATGTCAATTCTCGAGAAAGTGTTGTTGTTTTGGAGTATATGGTGAAATCCTGATCAGTGGGTGAGTGATCTCCATGAGTCGTATAGGTCTTCCGTTTTAGGATATTTCTAAATGAGTAGTCTGTGTTTTCTTTTTTTTTGCATGATGAGTCAATTTGGCTATCAAGATTAGATTGAAGTCACCACATATTATTAAATTTGGATGTGGTTTGTTTTTGGCTTTGTTGATTATTTGTTTGATAAATTTGATTTGTCCTGTATTGGGTGCGTATAGATTTACTATTGTAAATCATTTGTTATTGATGTTACAGTCTAGTATTACATATCTCCTGTTCTGTCTGTTGTTATTTGATTTTCTTTAAGTCTATGGAGTTTTTGATTATGATACATGTACCTCTCTTTTCTTTTCATGGGTGGAGTGGTATATTCTTGAATATTTTTTATGTTGGAATAAGTGGTGTGTGTGTGATTGTAGATGGGTTTCCTGTAACAGATGATTTCAGCTTTTGTGTTTGTGATTTCTTTCCAGTGTTATACCTCTTTTGTGGGGAGTTTATGTCTCTAATTTGTAAGACTTATTTTTTACTTGTCATTCCGTTAACATTGTGGGGTTTGGATACTGCCTCTTATAGGTGTAATTGCGGTTTCTTTGGTTTGTTGTGTGAGTTCTAGTCTGAGAGTTGTATTTTTTCTTATTAAGCTGTATAGGATTGTTTGTGTACAATATAGTGCATAAGCGTCTTTTAGCGTTTTCTAATTTTTCAACATAGTGAATATGAATCTTCAAAATATAACACAAGTTAAATCAACAATCACATTAATATATAACATTTAACTTAAAAAAACATTGGGTGTAACCACTTTTTGTGTGGTTCAATTGGAGCATTTTACTTTGCTTACCATTTCTAGTATTTATTTAGTATGTTTGAATATTATTTTTCCTTTTTTCTTCCCCTTTCCCTTTCATCCTTTCTACTTCTCTCTCTTCCTCACATTTCTTATATATAATGCTTATATTTGGTATAAACTGTATCTAGGCACTACCAAGCAAAACCTTTATATTATATGGTAATATTTAGGTTCTTTTCCCCTTCTTTTCTGTTTTACATGGTGTCTTAACATATTTTGGACATATTAATTTAGTGTATCTATAACTATCAGATTATACATTCACTACTTTTCTCTATAAGTTCTATAATAATAATAAACATATATTGTATCAGAACTTAAACATGAGATGTACTTAAGGTTTATGGTAATTTCCCTTACTACTTCTCTCTTGTTCTCACATTCTTATGTATAATGCTTATATTTGGTATAAACTGTATCTAGGCACTACTGAGTAAAACATTTATATCACTATATGGTAATATTATAGGCACTTTCCTCCTTCTTATCTCTCTTACATGGTGTCTTAGCAATATTTTAGACATATCAATTTAGTGTAACTATAGCTATCAGAAATACATCACTACTTTTCTCTATAAGTTCTATAATAATGATAATCATATACTGCATTAGAGCTTAAACATGAGGAGTGTATTTAAGGTTTATGGTGTTCTCCATAATAATGATAATCATATACTGCTTTAGAACCTAGACATGAGATGCATTTAAGGTTTGTGGTATCCTGTAATAGGTTAAGGTTTAGGTTTAACTTTAAAACCTAAATAAAGGCAGAATCCGGGATGGTGCAAAGAGGTTCTCAATGGTAGTCTTTGTATTCCTGCAATGTTTTCGGGTTTGTTCTTCTATATTAAGCGGAGATGGAGTGTTGATTGATTTAAGTTTATCTTTTATTTCCATTCCAGTCCTTAGCTGTATTAGATTCCATTATTTCCATGGGGTATATATGGTTATTCCAGTCTTGTTCAATTTTTCACTGAGGTGTTACGTTTGTGGGGAGATGCTGGGTGTTTAGAGTCAGATCTCCATATTCCCCTTTTTTTTAGTAAAGTTGTTGCTTCACTGTTGTTGCGGTGGTGTTGTGAGTCTCCATAACAGATGTTGAGGCGAAGGGGGAATCCCCAGACATACTTTATCTTTTGTGACCTTATATGCTTGTTATTTCAGAGAATTGCTTCCTCTGTTGTATGGTTGCTGGTGCTAGGTCGGCCAAGAATTGTAAGTTTTGATATATTTGTGGTAAAGATTGGTGATTCTCATTTCTTTTACCAACTTGTCTTTATTTGGAAGAAGTGCAGTCTAAGTATAGTGTCACGTGGCGCCTGTAAGGGCTGTTTTGGATTTAGGTAGTCTATGTATGCGGTCGACTACTAGGTCATTTCTGTTGCTGAGGAAGGAGAAATTTGAACAATTCTTGTGTGTAGTTCATTAATTGATCGTTTCGTACAGTTTCAGGGATCCCCCTTATTTTTAGTTATTTCGGGATCGTTTTCGAGGTCTGTGATTTATTTTGTAGGTTAGATCAGTCTCTAAAAGATTGGTATGCGAATCCACCAAGTCATTATAGGATTGGACATATTCGCCAATTTATTTTCTATGTGGTTTGTTCTTTCTCCAATAGATATTATATCTGTTTATAGGGAGGAGAAGTCCGTTATCAGGGCTTTGTGTTGTGATACAAAGAGTTCCTTCAAAATAGTGAGGGTTATGGGCTGATAGGTTCGGGAATGTGTTAAGCATTCATTGTATACTGTGTTTCACCTTTTCGATGTAGACTCAGGTGAGGCTCATTTTGTGTATTATCTCTGATTCAGCCCCCTCTAATGAGTTACTGGTGTTTATTGTGCCCATAATTATAATGTCAGAGTCCTCCTGTTGTCTGGTTGATTGAGGGCTTGTGGTTTATGTGGATTGAGACTAACCTTTGAATCCTCTTTTGTTATGTTAGGTGAGGAGTTTTGTCGAGGGCTCTCCCTGCCCCCCTCCTCCATCAGCACGTCTCGTGTCGGCGCATCTTTGTTTGTGCGGCCGCTGTGATCCGGCTGGATAGTAAGTAGTAAGTTTGTTAGTTTATTTTTGTTTTTTGCCGAACCCCCTTGGTCATCTTTGTTCTCGGGTTAGTTGTGGTGTTTTAGTATGGTGGAGTCCTTGTCATCAAGGGTGTCACGGTTAGTAAGCGGAGAGTCGAGGAGCTCGCTTAGTATGCGACGCCTCGGCTCTCCATGCAAGCCACGCCCCAAACCAGGGCTAACGTACCGACCCAACGTACTGACCCAAATATCAGATGGAGATCGCTTCATGGTAATTTCTGGAAGTTATCTCCAGAGAACAGAAATAAGACTTATTAGCAATAGGCTCTTTTACCACCCACACTGAATCGGCACAATCCAGATCAGCTTATTGGTAAAACCTAGCTTCTATATAATCAAACAGAGAGCTGTGCGTACAAAGTTCTGACATGTTCCGTGTCACTACGGACACTTCATCAGAAGTACCTCCCTTTACCAATCTCTTAAGTAAAACCGGAAACAATCAATACCTGTCAGAGGAGCCGGTGGAGGAATTCACAAGAAGTTAAGTTCTTCACCCTGTTAGGAGCTATGCATTACCTTCCATTCTTCAGTTAAGCAATAAGGAATATTTCACTTCTGAATATTAAAACACTAAATATTAGATATCAAATTACCAAGTACACACGTGATTAAATAAACAGGCCACTTCCCTCTTTGTTTAAACCATCAGGAAATGTCATCTTCAATCAAGCATCCACCACAATTCCCCAGATAAAACAGGGATTTTTTCATCTATTTTCTATCTTTTTTTCATCTATTAGTAACAGATCAAAAAAAGGCATTTTTTTGTCATAGGTGCATTTAAATTTCACACATATTTCATTATTATTACAGTATGAGAAAGTCCAGAATATCATTTCTGTATCATGTGCATACCCCCCCCCCAAAAATGCAATGTACAGTTCAACTTTGCATTGTCCCATGGTAATAATGAATGAAGTTAAGCTCAACTATTCCCAAAGAACAACTCCACCAATCTATAATTTTTATGAAAGGTAAGTCTTCCTACCTCCCTTTCTTGTTTTTAATAAGAAGTTTTCTTTAGAGTGAGGAATTCCATTGGTTTGCACATCCGACTAGACCTGGAACAGGAGTGGAGTTGAGCAGATCATCAAAGTACCAGAAGGGTGTAGTTTTTTCCTTCTGGTGCTACAACACATTTGCATCTATAACATATTTTAGATATATAATTATTTATAAAATCAAACAATATTGTGCAAAAGTGTAATAGTACTAGGGCAATAAAATAAATTAGAGCAGTTCTTTCAAATTATATCAGATTTATTAATCATTCATTGTTAATACATTGATCTAGAACCCAATAGCATAATTTCCACATCCTGTAGATTTTTAAAACATTTCCTTTTGAAATATAGAAGCTTTCTCAGAAAGAATATTTTTAGATAATGCAAGTTTTATTTCTTTTATGGTCCTTGATTTATACCATACCATTTTAATTTAGGGCATTCTCACTAAATGTGTTGAAAGGATCCAGTACCCCTGCATTCTCTCAATAATATAGTGAACAGTCGTCATACCAAATATATAATTTAGCTGAGGTTCTATAAAATCTAGAAATATTTTTCTCCCAATGGAAAATAATTTAAAGGTAAATGCAACTTTTGGGGTCTTCAATTGGAATTTCAGGGCCAAACTCCTCTTGATCATACATAGAAATGTTATTTTTGTTGTTTAAGAGTTATTAGGGAGACGTTATTTGAGTAGCTATTGGCTAAAAGGTAAACCCAATCAAGAGCATGTCCACTTTATTTTTTTTTTTTTTAATCATTCAGTTTTTATTGAAAAATTTTCATAACATATTTTATGCATAACTGTGTGTAGATTATATTCAGCATATTCATATAACATTAACATATATTCATTATAAATGAATCAGTAATTATAAATCATATATAAAAAAAAAAAAAAAAAAAATGTAATAAACTCATTTTATTGCAGGATAGTTTCATAACTATGAGTGTGCTCGATTCCAGTCACCATAGTGTGTTTTATATTACATCATTATTCGACCTCTTCTATTCATATCTATTATTCATGGTATAACGATCTAGTTGTCGGGTGTACCGTATTCCCATTTCCTATAGAATTATGAAAATTAAGTGGGTTATGGCATATTGTTTCTCATATTGCATGTAATATTTAGATTCTCAGTATCAATGAGATGTTGGGGTTTTTGTAGTCAGCCAATTTTCTGTAATATATTGAAGGATGTTATATGGTGTGAAAAGATAATAGTTTTTTGGTTTGGGGGAAACTGTTGTAGATCTATGAACAGCAGGACCAATTCTGGGGTAAGTATAATTTGCTTTTGTAGTATCGATGAAAGTGTCTGTTGGATTTTATACCAAGTTCTCCTTATTTTCCTGCAGGTCCAGATATGTGGTTAACGTCCTCTGGACTCTCCCACATCTCCAACATTTGGTGATAGTTGGGGTTCCATTTTGCTAGTACTGTAGGTGTTTATATATCTCAAGGAGAGTTTCTTGCAGTTTCCCAATTGTTTGAGCATTTCGAGAGTTTAAAAGTATGGTTGCTGCTTCTGACCATTGTTTGTTCAGTGAAGGTTATCCCAAGCTCCTCTTCCCATTTTATTGAGGTTTGAGTAAATATGTTTTTGTTGTTGATCAAGGTATAGAAGGTTGTGATTCTTGGGTGGGATGGTAGGAGCTATAATTGTATCTCTGTTGTTCATTGGATGTTTTCCATTTGTTTTGGAGGTTTTGAGAAAGGATGTTATTTGGATATGTTTTGAAAAAGTCATTTGGGTTTATGTGGTATTGTTTGTAGTTGTTGGAATGAGACTATCTATCTGATGAAATAATTATCTATTATATCAGCTGATTTTGTCCATTGGATATTAGATCTGGGACTAATAGTTCTAAACTTTTAATAGGTATAAAGTCATATAGTGGGGCCCAGAATATTTTGGTTTTTATTGATACTTTTCCATATGTGATAGAGGCTTGGTGTAAGATATATGGGTAACTTGTTTTATGTCTCCAAGGAGGATTGCTCCCATGATTTGTTGTAGTTTCATAGGTTGGCACATTTTTTCTTCTATTTCACACATAGATTTTTGTTTGTGTTACTTTTCCACCAGTATCTTATTTGATCGAGGATGTTGCTTGATAGTATTCTTCAATATTGGTATTGCTAGCCTCCTGCTTTGCGATTTTGGCCATAATCTGGTTGTTGATTCTTGCTTTGTTTTGGTTCCATATGAATGGGTTATGTTTTTTTGAGCTCTTAAGAAATAGGATTCTGGATATCTAATTGGTACTGAGCGTCAAAAAAACAATCCTTCCTGACTCCAAGTGGCAATCGGAAATTTCCCTGGATCAACTGTTAGGTAGGAAATGAGGATATTGCTAGATGGGATGAACTGGATGGACGTATGTCTTTATTCAACCTCAAATACTATACTTACTATATTAATTAAAACCCATAAACTGTAATAAAACAGTATAACACTATTCTATCACATTACAACACACATTCAAAACAAAGTTTAAGATATATATTTAAAATGAAATCTTATCTGGTGCCGTCTTCTCTTCAGCAAGGGGGCGTCAAGTTTAACTGTGCTTTGAGGTACCCTGGAAAAGAAACAAAAAGCTCAGTCACGTAGTGGGTGTGTAAGTGTATGTATGTGTTGGAGAATAAAGGCAAAGACTTACCTTGATTTGCTTAGGGGATCCAGCCTTTATTCTGCACATCAGCTCCTGACTTGGTTGGGGAGTGCAGACCTTTTTGTTTGGGAAGACTTTGGACAGCTCAGTTCTGAAATCTGGATACCCTGAAAAAGAAACAAAAAGCTCAGTCACGTAGTGTGTGTGTGTATGTACAGTATGTGTTGGAGAATAAAGGCAAGGACTTACCTTGATTGCTGAGGGGGTCCAGCCTATATTCGCCACATCAGCTCCTGACTTGGTTGGAGAGTGCAGCTTTTCTTGCAGATGTGAAGACTCAGCAATACACAGTGGGTCCAGTAGTGGGTTAAATTTTAGTTTGGAGGTGGACAATTCCAGAAAGTCCAGCGGTGTCCCACAGAAGACGGTCCCAGAAAGTCCAACGGCGTTCTACGGAAGCAAGACAGCCCCCACACACAGGCCCAGCAGCCCCCACTCAACCAGCCCCAGCAACCCCCACTCACAGGCCCAGCAGCCCCCAATCAGGCCCCGCAACCCCCAATCAGGCCCAGCAACTCCCAACCAGGCCCAGCAACCCCCAGACAGGCCCAACAACCCCCAACCAGGCCCACCAACCCCCTCACAGGTCCATCAGCCCCTCACAGGCCCAGCAGAAGCCTCCAAACTACCAATCTGCCCTCTATCAGGCCCAGCAGCTCCCACTTAACCGCTATCCAAGAACAGACACCCCCCCCAGGCCAGACACCCACCCCTCACCCCCCAAGGTTCCTTACCCAAAAATGCTCCCCCAACAATATGTGTCAAATCAAATATTTGCATAGGTCAGCACAGCACCAAGTTAGAGGCACCTCCAACGCTCTGCGCTCATGGCTGCCTTATCCTTTTTATTCAAGTAAGGCCATGCCCCCCCGCATGACGTCAGCGCACACCGCACGCATTGGGCATGCAGCCAATCCACTGCCTTGGTTGGATACCAGCTCGCTTCCTTAGGTAGGTGGTTTTCCTCCTCTCCTCTACTGATAAGCTCCGCCTCTGTCTTGATTGATGCAGCGCAGCTTCTTCAATCCTCCTCCACTGACCAGAGTGCTGCGCCGGTAAGCAGAACAAAATTTTTTTTCTGGGACACAAAATGTCGCTTCTCTGAGCCTGAGACATGATGCCGCTCTGCATCTTGTCTCAATTTGGCTCATTAGCGAGACGCTCTCGCAACCCCCCCACCCTATTTAGGCTTGGTTTCTTTTTTATTTTCACATAAATGGCCTCCTTAACACCTCTCTTGAACCAGTCACGTTCCTTTGCCAATATGTTACATTACAATCTTCAAAGGTATGTCCTTTATCCTTAAGATGCAGGTACATGCTGAGTCCTGACCCGAGGAATTGGCTCTTCTGTGCTGGGCCATACGTTGATGCAGTTGCTGTTTGGTCTCTCCACATACAAATCAGAGCATTCTGCACTGCACTGCGTATATGATGTCGCTTTTCTTGTGTTTGGGTATTGGGTCTTTCGGATGTACCAATTGCTGCCTCAGTGTGTTGTTCGGTTTAAAGCAGACAGGGATACGGTGTTTTTTTAAAATTCTTAATTTCTCGGAGACCCCTGCTACACATAATTCATTCTGAATTGAGAAAGCCAGTCGGATTAATAGGGAAACGTCTTCAAGAACTAAACTTCAAGTTCAGTTGATCGAATTGAATACAACAGATATACCATGACCTGGATGAATGAGAACCTTCACAAGCTATGTACCACAGTGAAATACAACTGTTGTGCAGAGCTTGAATCAATCTTCCCCCTTAATTTTCCAACCAATAATAGATCAATAGGAGATCCATTGGATTATTCTATAATTTAACTTATCAATCTGTCTTTCAATACTCACCTTCCCCATTAACTCACAGCTGTCACCAGAGATTCTGTAAGAGCGATCATATATAGCAGGGATAAGCAACCAATAGATCTCTAGATGTTTGAAAACTACAACTCCCAGCATTCCTCTACAAGCACTCTGTAGTTAGGGAATTCTGGGAGTTGTAGTTTCAAAACATCTGGAGATCTGGTTGCCTATCCCTGATCTATAGATATCCTTTCCTGTCCACCAAACAGCAGCTCTCCTTTTTTCTATTGAGACTTTTATTCATTTATATATTTTGCCTTATTTACATGTATATTACTTTTACCGACCCCCACCAACATAGTACCTTTGAAAAAACCAATGTATTCCCCATGAATTTATAAATTTAGTTCACAGGGTTCATTTCCTATTTATAATATTTAAACCTCAGGGCCTAAAATCTAATACTTCCATTCATATGATTGTATGATGGTGCTATTAAAATAAAATGAATAGATATATCTTATGTTATAACTATTATATATTCATATTATTTATTTATAATATTGTAAATAAAACAGTATTAGAGGGGAGCTGTGTTAATAACAAGACTTAATTTTACTTCAGAATATTATAGTTAAGAATTCCATAAAGATCTTAATCTTTAAAGGGAATTTTCCCAAATTGAGTTCTTTATGGAACTGTTACAATCAAAGAAAAGATGCACATTTCTACTCCCCCTAAAATATGATTCTATCTTGCATACTTAATGGGTATTAGAGGGTTTTCTTTACATTATTATGAACATTAAAAGAAAAAGTCATCCAACCAAGCCAGGGTTAGAAGACTTTTCATTCTTATGATTATAATAATGTATATTAAGCCTAAGAAGTGCTCCTATAAACCTTCTATTGTGTGTCTTTATTAAATCTTTACTAAAATGTTTTGCATAAACCTAAAATATTTGAGTTGTTGAGAAACCCCAATCACATCCTGACACAAATTTTACTAATTTTGATATTACAATTTTATAGGTCTAATGTTCAAATGCAAAGATCAAACTTTGGAGCTGTCAAAAATATGTTGCTGGAATGGTGTAAAGCCAAGACAAGGGCTATGAGGTATGAAAGTAAAAATGTACTTGTATACAGTATGTAATAAATGCCCAGTACTACAGTAAAAAATGCACACTTTGATAGCTTTTTTTGTGTTTACAGTTAATACAATCCAATAGAGGGATTGCATTACATTATGAACCGTAGTCAATATCAATTGTTTTATGCTACAATTTGGTTTGATTCTATTTGTAGTTGTAGGCAATGTGCATAGACCGTTCAGTTAGAACTTTTTAGAATAGCAGGTACTTTAGATCCCTATCTCCCAACAACAGGACCAATTAGTCCCAGCTGGGACAAAGGCAGAGTTCTGGGACACTGGTACAGACCCTTTATATTGGGCTTGCACTGGGCAAACTAAGATGTTAAGGGGTATGTGGATCAGCAAGGGTCAGATGCGTTATTTAATGCGTAAAGGATATGTGTGTCACCTAATGCACCAGGGTTTTTGCCGGTCCTCACCTTTCTCACTGCTCCGTAGCCAGCAGTGTAACAGAATACTGCAACATATACAAATTTACAGGAAGGGGACACCACACAGTGTAGCTACCCGCATCAACAAGTGGCCTTTATTGCCACATGTTTCATACCATCCTTTTTCAAGCGTTATTTGATGCATAGATTATATAATACAGTGTATTCTGTTTTATTTAGACTTTTGCAGCAGTTCATGATATGGAAATTAACCCAGATGTAAAAATATAAGTTTAATCATTGGTCATATAAAAAGATAATGTAAATATAAGAATATTAAGGGCATATTATAAATGTATAAACAACTTAAAGAAAACTAAACTTAAACTCTACTGTGAAAGCTTTTCTTCCCCATTCTTAAAGCTTAAATGCCAACGTTCACTTTGAAAGTGAACTAACCTTTTAAGAGGCTTCCATGTTGTTGCCAGTACACACTCACAGCCCATCTATTCTTAAAGAGTCTTGTGAGCATGTGCATCTATTGGCCATGCCCACAACCTCACTTTTCACTGTCTGTATGCACACATTTACTATACAGATGTATCCACACCAATATGGAAGTACCGCTACTTGTTACCCTTAGTTGTGATTTTCCTCCTCAGTAGGAAATACAAAATATGTGGGGGAAACAGATATTTTTTCACACGTTAAACATCAGTTGTGTGTCTGAGAGGCAGGATCTGCTGTCGTATGATTTGTGGCTACAGAGGCAGGTCTCTGGCTGTTAGATTCAGGGGACACAGCTGCAGCATTCAAACTAGTGAAGGGAGAGGTGAGACACAGTTTGGTGTGCAGTGAATGTACTCTGTCTCTTGGAACAATGTTGTCTGGAGAATTTAATTCCCATTTAAAAAAAAAAAAAAAAAAAAAAAACAGATTAGGACAAAGGATCAGACCCGAATGCGAAGATCCAAATGAAACTTTTGGATCACAAAACTTTCCGTATTTTTTTTTCGGTTTCTACCTTCAAAAATATGAGCTACTTTTAGGGGTTACCAATTATATGTGGTTATATTGGTACCCCTCAAAAGTAAGTATACATATATTACGACTGTTACCAAAATGCAAAGCTACTTTTCGAGGGTTAGAACTGTGCTTTTTCCTTCTCAGATACCAATATAATATATATTATATATATATATATATATATATTCACTTTACAGGTTGTATTGCCTTGGTGCTACTAAGAGATGGAATTTATGGTAGTTGGTTGTATCCAGTGCACTCATAGGTCTTTCTTTATATAAACAAAACAATTTTTATCACACATAATTTTAGTGCTACTAAATTATGTGTGAATAAAAATTGTTTTGTTTATATAAAGAAAAGACCTTATGAGTGCACTGGATACACCCAACTACTATTATTATATATATATATTAGCAGTCTTCAATCCAAAAAGGATACTTTATTCAGTGCAAAGTGCATAAATCAGTACATCTACGGTAAGCTTTATCACATCTATGTAAAAAAAAGTCTGTTTTTGTTGCCATTTTTTGATAATAGAGGGGATAATTGTGATATAATCCTAGTCGATAACTAACTTCATACAGACTCCTGTTGCTCTTTATTCCTCAGTTTAAGGAGACAACAACAACTTTATTACACTCCTAGGCCATATTTATAAAGCCGTGGTATCGTTGTTCATTGATACTGTGACTTTAACGATCGGTATCGTAAATCTTGATAACAAAATCGTAGATTTATGATCCCCATAGTTTTACCACTGCATGGTATGCTATCATCGAATGTTCGTAATTAACGAACGTTCGGTGGTAAATGTACGATCACAGACTGCTGCCATCGCCACGGGGGCGAGGGTGGGCGTACACCCCGCCTGCCCCCTGAGGCGGCAGTTGCGACAGCCCACGGCGTGATCCTTTTCCAGCAGCCCCTCCCTGCTCCGTACGTCGGGTTTCAGCTACCTTCGTGGCGATACAGCACTTAGCGCATTGCGCTAAGTACAGTATTGCCACAAAGGGAGTTCAAACTACCGCCACACATCGCCGCGTTAACACTTTTCGCGGTGATGTGCTTCATCTTTATAAATAACAACATCCACTGGAAGACCAGTAGCTTTACCGTTCTCACAGTGAAAAACCCTTTTTCAAACTTAAGCCTTTTATCTTCAGTCTTAAGGGATGTCCACATGTCCTCTGACATGCTCTCTTGGTGAACAATGCCCCATTAGTTTATTGTATGCCCGTTAATGTTTTATACACAGTAATCATATCCACCACGCAAGCGCCTTTCTCCAGCGTACATGATTGTAACTTTTCCAGTCTCTCTTCATATTCAAGCTCCCCCAATCCCCTTATTAATGTTGTTGCCCTTCTCTGAACCCTTTCCATTTCAAAGATTTCCTTTTGTACACAGGATCCAAGTTGCACTGCATATTCGAAATGAGGCCTTACCAATGCTTTGTAAGAGGGAGATGACATGTTCCTCCCTTGAATCCATACCTCTCTTTATAAAAGACAATACCATGCTGGCTCTTGCTGTTGCCGCCTGTCACTGCTTGCTACCTTTAAGTTTGTTATCCGCCAAAACTTCAAGATCCCTTTACAACAGGGATTCACTTAACACAGAGCCATTTATAGTATAAGCAGCACAAGGATTTTTAAGTCCAAAATGCATCACCTTACATTTATCAACATTGAATCTCATCTGCCACTTAGCAGCCCAATGTAACAATCTATCTAGATCCCCCTGCAACGATTGCACATTCTCTGAAGTTTTTAATGGTCAACAAAGTTTTGTGTCATCAGCAAACACAGAAATCTTGCTGACAATACCCACTTCCAAATCATTAATAAACAGATTAAATATAAGCGGCCCCAACACAGAACCCTGTGGCACCCCACTAAGCACTTAATTCCATATTGATGAAGCCTCATTAGCAACTACTCTTTGCATCCTATTCATTAACCAATTTTCTATCCATGTACAAATGTTACTCCCCAGACCAGACCTTAGCTTATACATTAGCCTATGGGGGACTGTATCAAAAGCCTTTGCAAAATCCAAGTATACTACATCTACTGCTGTGCCAGAGTCTAAATTTCTACTTACTTCCTTATAAAAGCCAAGCAAGTTAGTTTGACAGATCTACTCCTCCTAAATCCATGCTGGTTACTACTTATAATGTCAGTCCTTGAAACATACTCTAGAATATGTTCCCTTATTACACTTTACAGTATCTTCCCCACCACCGAAGTTAAACTTACTGGCCTGTAATTACCCGTTTTGTGAATGACTACCCTTTTTGAATAACATCAGCCTTTTTCCAATCCAGAGCCACAAATCCAGGCATGAGAAATCTGGAAAATAAGAAAACAATGGCTTAGATAAAACTGAACTTAGCTTCCCTAAGGACCCGAGAATTTAACCTTCTGGAATGTCCTCTGTAGCAGGAATATTTCGTTTTTACATTTCGTGTTTACCTCCAGGTCCAATCTGGGGAAAAGACAGAAATATAAGTTACATAAAACCAAAATAAAACATAATATTTTTAGTAGGCTGATCGTAGTGCCTAATTGTGTTAGGATTTGAATGCCTAGAGTAAGAGGGAAGTAGGAAATATATAAGTTTTCAGAATAAGTTTGATTGGATCCTATAAAACATGTAGGTTAGCACAGGTAGGTAAATTATGTGCTTACTCTATAATGGAGGTGCCCAGGTGCAACACAGCCCCGAGCCCTTCGTGGAATAAAACAGGTAAGAAACCGTCCCACTTCACCAAAATAAGTTTGGGGGTAATACTATTGAATACTTAGACCTCAGAATAACTATAGCAGAGATTCTCTCCATCGAGGACTTAGGAAACCAGAGGCCATTAACAGTATCCTTCGCTCTGGCTCTAGCCATCCCCGTCACACTATAGAGGCCATTCCGTATGGCCAGTTTTCTTCATCTAGAAGGAACTGTTCCACCGACTCTTCTTTTAAGACATCGCAGATTTGATGACAAAAAGATTTTAAACGCCGAGGATACAAGCCACCTCTCTCCATAAGCTATATTAAAGCCCTAAACCAAGACAGCTTACGATGATAGATATATACCATTCATAATCTAAAAATAAAAGATCCTTTCAAGGGGTTTGTTTCTCTACTAGATACAATCCTCAGTATCCCTCAATTGTTAAAATTATCAAAAGATATTTTGCTGATTTAGAACAAGACCTCAAACAGGTGTTAAATTTAGGTAACAAATTTGTCACTAGAAGAGCTATGTCTTTAGGCGACTTACTATCTCCGAGTATGGTTACCACCAATCAGACACCCCAGAGTAACTGGATGAGGTTTAGGGGCACTTATCAGTGTGGAGGCAAACATGCAAAACCTGCAGACAAATAAAAATTACGATGCCTGTGTGAGTAAGTGACTAAGAAAGATACTCTTTGAAACAGTATATTAATTGTAACACACCTTAGTATTTGTTATCTCATGTTCCAAATGACATCCAGTATGTAGGATGCACGATTAGGGCCCTCAAATCCCTTATTAGGGAACACTTGAGAGATGTAATGATTCATAACATAAGAAGTCCGTAGCCAGGCATTTTTATGATGTAACAATGTTAATTATCTTACAATTCAAGGTGTACAACATATACCTGAAAACAGAAGGGCAGGCAATGTCAGTCCCTCTTCTTCAGGCAGAATTTAGTTGGATTTTCAATCTGAAACAAGGACCCCTGATGGTCTCAATTCAATGTATGATGTCCTGTGTTACATAGGGTTACATCACTAATGTATATATAAATAGGTCCTTTGTCCTATTAACGTACTTTTCGTATTTATTTACATAATGTTTTTTTCATATTTAATGATTTTCAAGGTTTGGTTGTTTATTCCTTTGATGGTATATCTATTTTTATTGTTTAGATTATGGTTTTTTCTATTTTCTGTTACTTTTTATTATGTATTATTTTTGTAAGCATTGCACTAGTATTAGTGCTTGTTGGGTTTGGTATCCCTACACGGCTAATGACTGTTGGCTAATTGGTCTGTATCAGGTGGATGCTGAGTTAATAATTGTGTATAGCCTAGCATCATGGGATATCCAGGTCTTTTAAGTCCGCCCTGTATGGTGTGTGATTCAGCCTATGACTAAGGGCGGAGCCTCGCCCAAACGCGTCAGCCGGTTCACCTTGTAAGCCATTACGGGCTGTGTACCGTGTCTCTCTAATAATATAGCAACTTTAAACACCTATAGCGGTCGTGTGATCCTTTTCGGATGGATTGATTGCCCTTCACTTTGCTTTATCAAGTAGGAAAATACACTGTTCCATCTTCGGTAAGGTCTATTCATATTTAAATAAACCATGTATATACCTGATTCGGGAGAAACGTAGAAGATCCATTCCGTTTGGCTCAGCTGGGCTCCCGCCCCCAACCTGTCCAATTAAACTGTGGCCCTTTAAGATATAATATCTCCCAAGGAACTTAGGGGAAGGAGGGGCACTAGGGCAACTATGGTAACCACCCCAGGTGCATTTAAAGAGAGGGTTTTCTGAGCTATTATAACCATTACATGTAGTTATAATCAAAAGAGCTTAAATATATTGAACAAATTATTGCCAAAATTAAAAACAAAATACATGGAGGAGAACGGTGTATCTTGTTTTTTAATGTCGGCAACAAAGGCTAATCTTTACCTCATTACAGATTGAGTCTTGGTCCATCCTTTCACAAATGTGTTGGTCTCTTCTGGGGTGCTCCGGATTTCTCCTGGAACATACTCTCCCATGATGTAGCATGGTAGCAGGAACTTATACACTAAAACTGTTTATATATGATGTAACCCTGTCTAGCTCTATTTCTTAAGCAGGTACATTACCCAAAGGGAGATTGCAGCAGATTATTTAATGTGTGTCTGTAATCAGTTTATGTAGGTCGCCTTTTCATATATTGTTCCATCTCCCATTGTTTTCAATATCTCCATTTGACAATATAGGTCACGCCTCTGAATCACCCACATAACGTCACTTGCAGAGTGGATGCCCCAATTCAGCAACTCAGATGAAGGGCCTGGGCTCGTGCGCTGCCCGACTTCAACCAACACAACACAGAGTCTGCTTCAGTGACACACAAATAGCCTAATGTGCGGCTACACAACTCAGAGAGCTGCACACACTAAACAACAGCTTCTATAACAGTGGAAACGAGATATTTCCCTTAAGGTCTGTCAAACATTACAATTTGCTCTAGGAAGGTTTCAAATATAACCATGGAAATAACATGTTGCTATTGGTGATATAAACACATTTGCAGTTTTTGCAGTATTGTCTGCTAAGAAATTTAAAGCAGAGCCTCCTGGATGTTAACCACGCCCCCAGATATTGCTGTCAAGGCCATACCACCAAAATTCATGGTCACGCTCATACTCCAACCATCAAGACCTTGCCCCAAAGATAACTGCTAGGACCCAAACATTGCAACCGTGCCCCCCAATGTTGTAAGCACACTACCAGATATTGTGTCACCCCCCCCCCCGCCCACAAAAAACATTACGACCCGTCCGTATACATCATGGCCACGCCCCCAAAACCACAGTTACATCCCAAAATCACACCCATATCCACAACATCCTGTAAATGCCCCAACATCACAGACACACTTCCAAACACCACACACCAAACTTGACACCCATGCCCCAAAACATCATACCCATGCCCTAAATGGCATGCCAGGCCCATACTTTGAAACAGCGTGGCCAGGCCACAATTTTTCATGTCCAAGC
Source organism: Hymenochirus boettgeri (assembly GCA_019447015.1). NCBI lineage: Eukaryota > Metazoa > Chordata > Amphibia > Anura > Pipidae > Hymenochirus > Hymenochirus boettgeri. Next base: position 112,864,171 of record CM033475.1, on the reverse strand, counting down.
CTCCTGGACACCACAACATCAGACCCACCCCAGGCTGTCCACACCCTAGAATGCTTGGCCCCCACCCACCGCAACATGCCCCATCCTCCTATAAATGTTTCAGTCCTATAATATGACTTTTATCAAGCATGTTATAGGACCAAAACATTGCCTTTGTTGCGCCATGCTTGAATAATACTTAAATATCTAGGAAAAGTCCTTTGTGTGCAACGAATTTACTATATGATGTTTTATTAAGAAGACATAATCTACTGGAGAGCAGTGTGCCTGTTTAAAAAAATAATATATATATATGGATCACCCTCCTGATGTGGCAGAAAAAAACTGCAGTCCAACACCCTGATCAATAGGTCATCATTTTAAACAGTAATATTCAGTATGCTCACTGCTCACCGCCTCAGACCCGTCGCTAGGGTCTACACAATATGAAATGTATGTAGAAATTTGTTACGGGTCATACCCCTGACTTTGTCTTCAGAACTGGTCTTATTAGTTAGTAATCAGCATGGATTTTACTTGGTTTTTATGAAGAAGTGAGTAAGATTTAGATTCTGGCATAGCAGTAGATACTGTAACGCATAGGCTACTATGTATAAACCTAAAGGACTTTTTTGGCCTGAAAAAACATTTGTACATGTTAGAGAATGGTTATTGCATCGCAAAGAGTGTGGTAGTCAAAGAGCTACATCTATGTGGGCTAAAATTTAAGTGGATTGCCCAGGTTCCGTACTGGGGCTACTACTTTTTATACTCTGTTTATAAATGACTTAGAAGGGGCATTGAGAGCAGGTCTTTGCTGATGCACTAAGCTATACAGAGCTTTTGAAACTCAAATGTGTGTTTCTGTTTTATTTCAATTAAGATCAACTGGACTTGAAGTTTACTCTTGAAGACGTTTTGCTAATCATCTTAAGGATAAAGGACATACCTTTGAAGATTTAATATTAACATATTGGCAGGGACGTGACTAGTTCAAAGAGGTGTTAAGGAGGCCATTTATGTGAAAAAAGAAACCAAGCCTAAATAGAGGTGGGGGGGTGTCGAACCAACGTGAACTGCTGCCATGTACAATGCTGATTTGACACCTTCTCTGGGCTTCCTATACACCTTTTAGGCACTATCCAATCACGCCCTTAACACTTGGCTGTATATGCTAATTGGGATTTTCCAGGGTACCTTATTGCCACAGATTCCCCCCCCCCCCGCTACACATAAGTCATTCTGAATTGGAAAGCCAGCTCGGATGACTCAGCTCATATCTTGCACTAAGTGAGAAATAGACAATATATACCCCCGTCCAATCATCACACAAGAAAGCATCTCCATTGGCCACTCTCCACTCCCCTCTCTCACTCTAAAACGCCCCTGCTTTGCAGACGGAAATGCAGCAGGGTGGCGGGACCAAGAAAAACCCAAAAAAAAAAAAACCCCCCGGCAGAAAAAACCGCGTCTTGTTATTGTCTGCTAGGAGCCCAATCTTCGACAAAAAAAAAACAACAATATAACAAAGAAAACGTACAACGTCTGCGACGACTTCTCAATATGCGGGGCGAGGAGCGATCCATGGTAAGTAATATCTGGGACTTTCTAAGAAATTATTTTAGCTGTTGGGGTTGGGGGCACATTTACTATTATTACATACAGTTAGGTACGCTTATGGGGGGGGGGGTGGGGAGAGACCCAGCGTTTTAATCATTTCTTTATAGTTTGGTGATAAGTGCTGCACTGCGCATTGCAAAATTCTCTCACCCGGAGGGGAGCATGATGCAGATTCCTGCTCTCCCCTGGTGGCCACTTTTTTTGGACTTTGGGGGGGGGGGGATTCCTGCCAGAAACCACTGAGCTGGGATGTAAGGTAAGGATTTTATTGCACTACACTTTGGGGCCAGTAGTGGTTATATTTTTGGGGGTGGGACCTGCCCTTTCAGGTTGTAATAAAAAACATAAGAGTCCACCCATTTCCACCCGTTCACATATCCAGCTCTTCTGCCTAACTGTTGCGATCCGAGGAAGGTAACAAAAAAAAAACACCAGAATTTTGAAGGTGAAAAAAAATTCTTTCTTGACTCCAATTGGCAAATCCGGAAATATCCCTGGATCACGCTCTACTTTATGTTTGTATCCTTGGTCCGATCCTGCAGTCCTTCTTTCCTAGTGAATATTTTTTGGGCTGAATTACACCCAGAATTTATAAGGACACTTATCATGTTCTTGCTCCATCTCTCCTGACTCCATGTTATCTCATTACCGGTATGCATCCCTCCTAGCCTTGGCCCTGAATACTGCTGAATTTCCACAATTGGTCCGCGGATCAAAAAAAAAGGAAGGTAAAACAAAGTGGTGATGGATGGTCGTGTACAAAAAAGGGTGGTGGTGGGGTCACTAGCTGCGGGGGGTTGGTTAAACAACTAAGTGGTGTAAAGGTAAAGGAATACTTAAATTCGAGTCAACTTGTGTTAAACACGTGGACAAATTACAAAGTTCAAAAACTTTGATCTCAAAAAAAGCCCATTACAAGAAGGGTATGTATCTAAACAACCGCTGTGGGCGCTGGCGGGGTTAGGTAAACGGCAGGGCATGTAAAATTAGAAAAGTCTTTTGGGGCACGGGCATCCCTCCCCACACCCCAACGCTATAATTCAACTTTACACATGCTCTTCCAACTCCGACTTAGAGCTCCTCAATCCAGCGTCATTCTGGTCTGGCTCCCCTGTCCGCCGTATCCGCAGCCTGCAGCTGTGCTTGGTTAAGAGGCAATCCAATCACAGCCAGCAGCTAACCCCCATCAATGTAGGAAAAACAACACTGGAACAAGGATGTGTAAGTAGAGATTTGAATCGCTTTTTACAGTCGAATATAGGCAGTTTGGGGGTGGGAGGGTATGCCCTGCTAACTAAGCTTTCTTACGCTACATGATGCCAGCCTGGGAGGAATTGGAGGGAGGGGTAGGAAAAGGCTCCTCTGTCGGCTCCAGCGCAACTCTGAAGGACACAACAGAGTCAGGGCTTTTTGGACAGGAAACAGCTTCTACCCTACTTTCCTGGACTTTGAAGAGGTATACATGAGGACCACAAGGAGCAGGGATTAAGTAAGGATTTTTTAAGCTGTTGGAACTGGGGTGGAACATGAACATTTAACAAAGCCTGCATTATTTCCATAAAAGAGCCAACAAATCGCATCTCTACTAGCTGGAGCCTGTGAGAGATTCCAACATGGGTGTTGTTTACACTTCCTGCCTTTCATAGGTTGAGTGACATCACCGACCTCTGCCCCCTCGTTCCGCCCCCGTGGAGAAGCATGCTCAGTTGGAACTTAATGCTGGGGGAAATCATACGTAACTGTCTTCACTGAAATGACACGTTGAGAAGGAGAGCCTATTATGCAGGCTGAGCTGTTTTCACATGACTACAAGTCAGTCACACATGGCTTAAACCGGGAATTGTTTCAAGCCGGAAGTAATTTGCTGTAACCTTCCACTATCGCTTTTTACATTTTATCTAGAGAGAACTTGATTTAGTTTATTTTGGAAGGTTTAATGGAAAGCTTTTTTTATATAATTCTTTAGTTTGGAATAATTCAAGAACCACAGTTACCCTTTAAGAGTAGTAGAATGATTTACTTACATAATTGGTCCTTTGCCTGCTTTGCTTTCTCAGTGAAACCCTAACATTTAGTAAGACGTGGTGCAGCCCCCCCCATATCACAACTGCCCAATTGATGGTCCACAACACTTATATAGTCTCCTTGCTACAGTTGGAGCAATATTTTTGCATTAACATTCGATTCTGCAATCAAGTTAATGAACCAATCACGCATGTACTCAAACACTGATGCGAACAAATGACCAGCTTCTCTCCTCCTTAAACAGTTTTTTGTGGGTCAGAATTTCAATTGCTGTGTCCAAACTTCTGTCAGTTTTGTCAAACTCTGCGAAAATTTTTAATTCATTCGGGTCCTGTTTTCTTCTTCTGCTTTGTACTGCTCGCTGTAGGCAATACCGCTACTACTTGGAATGGGGGCTTTTACAAAAAGGTTAGCCTTTGGACTTTTGAGATCATACCTATTTTTTTCCCCATTGAGCTCTGTTTACCCTCTGGCAGCTCTTCCACTCTCCTCTACCCTTTAAAACAAGCTTTGATACAGTGGATCACCACCCTTACTGTTTTCACATCTTATCCTCCCTTTATGTTCCAGGTTCCTTCCTCCTCCCTCACTTGGCTGGCCTCCTACCTCTCAGGAAGGATGTTCAGTGTCTTCCACTCTGGCTACAACTCCACCACATACCCCCATGTGGGTGTCTGCACAGGTCAGTAAACCCTGCCCTCTTCTTTCCTCCATTTACACAATGACCTTCCCCTCATTGTACTTTTGGAGTCCAATATCACCTTTATGCTGATATACCCAAATTTCCATCTCCCCTCTGATCTCTTCTGACACTCCGGGTCCCTGTCTGCCTAATTCCATCTCTGCTTTTATGTCCTCCCACCACTTCCTCAAACAACTCACACCCTGGATAAGCCCGAATTTGTAATTTTCCCACATCATCAATCTACCCCCTACCTAACTTATTATCAACATACAATGACATCCATCAACCTATCCCCCCCAACACTTTATGTACGATGCTGTGAAACCCTTTGATCTCAAAACTTTCCTTTCACAACCACATTAAGACGCTGTCTAACTCCTGTAGGTTACTTTTAAAAACATCTTACGCATTCAATCCCTTCCTTTCATATACACTATTAAGCATTCTAGTGTTCATGCCCTTATCATCTCTCGGCTGACTACTGTAAATAAACCTTCTGTGCGGTCTCCAACTCCTGGCACCCCTTCAAGAATCTGTCCTTACAGCTGCCAGCCTCATCCACCTCTCTTCATCACAGCAACGCTTCTCACATGCGTGCCCTTTTTTTTTTTCTGTCAATCTCTTCCGTGGCTTTCCCATAACCCAAATGATCCATTTAACCTTAACATGCTCACCGTTATCCTACAAGGCGTTCTCCACTTACATAACAGCCAGCCCCTACATCTCTAAATCTGAAAAACAGATACTACCCGCGTAACCTCCGCTTTGCTAATGATCTTTCTCCTCTAATCCACTCTTATCACCTCTTCCAAATCCGTATCAGGACTTTTTCCTCGTGCTCCCATTGCGCTGGAAACTCTCCCTTCCTCGCTTTGTATTCCTCGCCATCACTTATTCGTCAATCAATCTTCACGCACAGCCAAAACTACCTATTCTATTCTTGCAAGCTTAACAATCGGACCTGGGCATCTTCTTTTACCCGCTACTTACAATCCACTGACTTGGTTACGCTACTGATCGCTTACTGTTTCACCATCAATCCCCATCTCCTCTAGACTGTAAGCTCTCTCTTGGGCAGGAACCTCTTCCTCTAATGTACCCCCCATTATGGTTTATTAACTTACCAACTGAATGCTGCTGATCCAGCTTGACTATTTGCACTTTGTAATTACCTGCCCAATTACCTTATTACCCTTGTAATGTAACATGTATGGTTTCCTATGTCATTAATGCAACTGGACAAGCGCCATGGAAGATGTGGTGCTATATAAATAAACCCCAAGAGGGGTTATCTAAGTGGACCCCACCAGAACCCTTAAAACAAGGACCTCCACTTGTATCTAAACATAATCAAAACAACGCCTGAGTCGATTTCCCATCTATATGACTTTTAATTTAAATATAGCAATACAATTGAAGTGTCAGTGTACTTATGTAAAACGATAAATCTGCATCCTATAAAATCCATCACAAAGGCAGTCAGGGCATCCCCAACTGCAAAGGTAAGTACAGGCCCTGTTGAAATCCAACCCTGTCACTCCTTCCCTACCCACAGTTTTCCAATTTATGCTTGTACTATTGGGCACGGTTTATGGAAGGTGTGACGGGGGTTGGATTCCACTGCCTGTCTTTCCGTGTTTTGCATTCCCGGCTGGATGTCGTTTGTATCTTTATATAATTGCACTCGCACTTTAAGTTTTTCTTGCTATATTTAAATTAAAGCTTCACTCTAGAGGTGAATCGAATCTGCATTCACGAGCTCGCAAGTCAAAAAGGCCTTGCTCTCTCTACTGATTTTAATATTCCAAATGAGGCCTTAACCAATGCTTTTTAATAAAAATATATACATTTTTTCTCACTTGAATCCTACCTTCTCTTTATACAAGACAACTAAGCTGTTCGCTGCAACTGCTTTCTATCTTTACTTGTATCAACCAACTCCAAATCCTTTTCCACAAAGGATTCACTTACACCGAGCCATTTTATAGTATAAGCAGCACTAGGATGTTTTAAGGTCCCAAATGTATCACTTTTACAAGTATCAACATTAAGGCCCTCATTACCCAAGGTGCAATTGGCTCCATGCAAAATGTGGCTTCTTGTATTTACTACTGGATTTTGTACCATGGGATTTACCCAGCACCACTTTAAGACCAGCAATTAGCGTCTGAAATTGTTGGAGTTAAAAGGTGGTTGCCAAATCCGTTTATTAAATAGAATGCACCGGTTGCAAAACGGGTGGCTTTTTGTGAAACTGGTGGCACCAGTGCAATTATGGAGTTAAACTTGCGCTATTCAATATTGGTTATGCACATGTGTAATCCCTATTTTTAGCACAGCACCGTAAATGGGTAAATCAGGGTCCTAAAGCTCATCTGCCACATAACAGCTACGATGGAACACCTCTTGGCCGACGACACAAACTCAAACACCCCGAACCTGCGCATACCGCATTCCAAAACATTATAAACAAGATTTTTTAAAAAATAGAAAAGGCCCCAACCCAGAACCCTGTGGCAACGCCCACTAGAACCTTAGTCCATATTGGATGAAGCCCCATTAACAATACTCCTCTGCATCCTATCCTTAACCAATATTTCTCTCCTCTATCCATGTACAAATGTCCATCCAGCCTAACAGAACATTAGCTTATCCTTATAGTCCCCAATGGAGTACTGTATCAAAAGCTTAGCCAAAATCCAAGTATACTACATCTACTGCTAAGCTAGAATCTAAATTCCTATTCACTTCCTCATACAAAACCAAGCAAGTTCGTTTCACAAGATCATCCTCTAATCCATATTTATTATTTCTTATAGGTCATCCTTGAAACATACTCATGTCCACCATCTACCAGTTTTAGACAGAGTGAGACCTTTGTCTCAGGCGGCACCTTGCACTGAAGAAGAAAGAAGGGGCAAACATGCCAGTAGTAACAAAAAAAAAACCTTAAGTGAATCTGGCAACATATCCTGTTATTCAATTAGACATTCAACTAGTCATCCGACTTGGCTTTCTCAATTCAGAATGACTTGTCAGTATCTGTGGCAATTATGTACTCCTGGAAAGTCCCATTTCATATCACAGACCGGTTGTTAAGGGCGTGAATTGCCATAGTGCCAGGGTAGGTGTCAAAACACATAACTTGGTAAAAACCTCTATTAAAGCTTGGTTTTCTTATTTTCACAATGGCCTCTTTGACCCTCTCTTGAATCAGTCCACGTTTCCTTTTGGCAAATCTGTTTAACATTACAATCTTCAAAGGTATGTCCTTAATACTTAAGATGCAGGTACACGGCTGAGTCCTGACCCTAGAATTGGCTCTTCTGTGCTGAGCCATACGTTTATTGCAGTTGCTGTTTAGTCTCTCCCCCCCATACAATCATAGCATTCTTCTTCACTGCACTGCACTGCGTATATGATTTCACTTTTCTTGTGTTTTCGTTATTGGTCTTTTGAAAGTACAATTGCTGCCGCAGTGTGTTGTCGGTTTAAAGCTGGACAGGGATACGGGCTTTTTTGAAAGTTCTTCTTATTCTCCGGAAGAACCCTGCTACATATCGGATGACCTTGTTCTTTCCTCTGTCTTTGCTTTTTCCCATTCACTTTGGTACACTGTTCGTTTCCTTTCTTTCCTACATCTTTTTGACAAAGGCCCATTCTGGATATTCCACAAGTTTTTAAGGGCTCCTTATGGATGTTTCATTTCTTTAGGCCTTCTCCTCCTGTATAGTGGGGATGTTCTCCACTCTGTGTTGCAGGGTTCTGATGACCCCCACTTGTGATATAAATGGTGGTGGGATCAAGCGTTCAAGAAACCAGTTTGTTGTTTTTACCTCTTCCTTGTAAATTTGATGTTTTGGTCTAACGCATTATGTTTCTGTGAAGTCTTTACTTTCTTCTTTTCTTCTGGTGGATTTTTAAACCCAGGTGTCCACCACTAAATCTGAATCATGGGCTGGGTGCTAATGTCCTTAAAAGGTATAAGCGCTGCTCAGGCAGCATAACCCCTAAATGCCCCCTGCTCAATAATATGTTCCTGTATCAAATTTCCAGTATCTTCCTCAACCGCTCACCACTTGAAGTTTAAATTACAGGCCTGTAATTACCCCCATCTGGTGAACGACTACTTTTTTTGAATATTGGAATCAACTCAGCTTTTTTTTCCGCCCAGAGGCACGTTTTCAAGACATCAAGGATCTGCAACAATAAGAACAATGTCTTATAGGACCCCAGATGTATTTTATACGGTTCATGGGATTTATTAATCCTAAAACCTTATTTAGTTGATTCTGCACATAATCTTGGGTAACCAAAGTACATTGCATGTTTTCAGAACCATTATTGTTAGTATACCTAAGCTATCATTACTTGGCATCTTCTATAGTGTATACAGAACGGGGGAAAAATGTTCAGACATTTGCTTTATCATTATCCCATCCTCCATATATACGTCATGTTTAATTAATGGTGCCCCACATTTTTTCAGTCTTCATCTTCTTTACTATTAATAATGCTTATAAAAACTTGTTTAGGTTAGTGATCTTTGTTCAGCTATCCTAACTTTCAATATAATTTTGGCTAGCTTAATTGCTTTTTATTACAGTTCCTTGTTTTACAGTTTTTTATAATTCTGAAAGAACCCTTTCCTTCCGCTCTGACATAAAGTTTTAAAAAATGCCTTTTTTTTTTTCCTTTCCAGTCACTGTGCAGACTTATATTTTTTTTACATTTTATTGTCCAAGGGTATAAATTAGTGTGAAATGGCTCTAACTTTTTTTTCATCACCGGAAATTATTCCAAATGCTGGTCCCCGCTCTCCATGCTTTGTCTAGAAGAGTGGGTGTGTGGGCTTTTCAAAAGTGGGAAGGGCTTTAGAGATACATGACTCATGAATAAATAATGCTCACAATGACTGGTAATGATGCCCACAGTTGACTGGTAAAATATGGCTACATTATTTTTAAGTGACAACATATTTTTAGTTTGGGGAAGAAAAAATTTCCAGAATCGTTTTGTTGTTATAGTAGTTTTACATAACATTGTGTATTTTTTTGCAATTTATCGGTACAATTTGACCTAATTGTAGAATTAACATTTCTTCAAGGAGTAAAAGAGGAATATCTATAGAAAACCGTAATTAAAAAACAACAAAAGACATTAGTCATATGTTTTCATATATTAAAAAAATGTTGTTGGGTTTGGGTTTGATTTTAGTACCTTGTTATTGGTTAGTCTCGGGCAAGACCCTTGTCAGGCATATTGAATTCAAAATCTGTTTTGGCCACTTGGGTTGGTATTTGCTTAATTGCCAATGGTCCCATGTATTGTCGAAGATAAATGTATTTTGTCAGCGAGAGTGTGAGTGATTCGTTCATTGTACATTATAGAGTCATTCTAATCTATTTAATTACAGGTTGGAAGTGATAGAGTTGGTGTCCTCCAGTATGGCTCCAATATGATTTTGGTCTCATCATTAAAAATTTTACCCATGCTCTCAACTTTTGTTTAGTGGTTGGGATTACTTCTCACAGGAAAGCCACTGTTATATTTTTGAGTAGGTATAGAGCTGTTTAGTTTCGGATAATTTATTTTAAAGTTTTGTTCCCAGAAATGAGTGGCTTGGGCACATTGCCACCATGTATGCAAGAAGTCCCTTTCCCTCCACCAGTTCCGGAAGCAGATATCAGGTATTATGGTATGCTTTTGTTGTTTTGTACTGGGGTTGTTGTAGCAGGGCGGTATAAAGTTTTTTCATGGTTGTTCCCTCTTAAGGCTACTTTGATGATCCTCTATTAGGGTTTTAAAGTGTGGTCTCCATGTTCTTCTGTATGTGGGTTTGCCTATCTTGTTCCAAGTATTGAATGAATTTGTGGTGTTGATATTGCATCGATGGGTTAGTTTTATGTAATTTTATGAATTAGGCCTAGTTGGGTATGCAGACAACCATTTTTCCAGTCTGTCGGTTTGGTGGTTTGTTGTCGTGAATTAATTATTGATATAATGTGCTCGTCGGCAGCTTTGGCAGGAGATGTCCTCAATGATGGTCCACAGTCAGACTCCCACCCATTAACTTTCTGGTCAGTCATTTCTGTATATCTTGGGCTGGAAAGCATGTAGAGAGGTGGTTGATGGCTCGTTTTAAAGGTATTAACTGCTGTAGCTGGGCGCGCTTGATAATTTTGAAAGATTCCCGGATATGCCCATGCTCCTTTTGCTCGTGGATAGGTATAATAGGATGCTTGATGCATGTTTTTTTTGCCTTGGCAGATGAAGGAGACATGATTTTTTGTCTGTCAGTTGTATTAAGGTTTTGTTCTTGAGAAGTGTTAGGGGGAGGGCATCTAAAATAGAGGGTCATCATCTGAATCGTTCTTAGGCTCGATCCATGATGTTCGTAGGTTTTTCCCAGGTTTTAATCTGTCAGGGCTGCTATCCATTGTACAACTGCTTTTGATCAAATGAATTGCCAGTCAGAAGGGAGGGGTAGGAGTTGTAGATGCTTTTATTGGGCCAATGTAAGTCATGTTTTTCCCTGCTATTTTAAAGCGACAGTACCTCCCGAAATACTGTGTTTTACAAATGCCATTTTTTGGGTGCCCTGAAATTAAAAGTCTTATTTAACCAGTTACACCTTCCTTTTGATAACATACGCTAACTACACCTATTTCATGGTCATATTCCCTAAGCCCTCCAGTTACCTTTATAGCTTATAATTTTGCTCCCGACATAAATTAGATATTATCATATCCAACAGAGCTCCTTTTTTAGTAGGAACCACCGTGGGATATAGATTATTCCTGCAGAAAAATTCCGGAACCCTCACCCCCCCCCGTTGGCAGTTCACCATTCAATGTCGGGGTAATTCAGTCCCCTATAATCGAAACAAACTCCACAAACTTGCAGCCGCTTGGCAATCTGCATATGCAGCTGCCCACTCCTCCCTTGCTAGAATTTGGCGGCTTGTAGCAAGATGCCAACAATGACATTACCACCCCCTTTCCCTATGCCATCCCCTTTAAAACTTGCATATCCGCCAGCTATCTCATTCTTTAAATTTGGCATCACTCTTTTAACATAAACACATACTCTTCCTCCCCTTCCCTATTTTCTCTATCTTTTTCTAACAATGAGGATCCTTCTAATTTAGCCCAGACCATGAAATTGTTCACCAGTGTCCTTCTGCTATCAACAAACGTTTTTTAGAGTCAATGCTTTTTATTTCCAATTCTCCTATTTTTTCAGCCCAGTGTCCCTCACATTTCAAACACTACTTTTGAAAATCTGATCCTGTATTTATTATTCTTACTCTTTAATACCCATGCGCTCTCTATCCTCTACCCTAGCCCCACCCACCTTTCCCCACCACTGGCAATTTCTAATTCCCTAGGTCTAATCTATCCAGTGGACCTTGATATTAACCCTCCTCCAAACCTAGTTTAAAATCGCCTCTCACACTCTACAGCCATCGCTCTCTCCTCTTCCCCTCAAAACGCTATACTACCATCAGTGAGGGTTTCAACCCATCACTATAAAAGTGCCTGTAGTGACATAAATGATCTGACTAGTCTCGTCTAAAAACCCAACCCTATCTCCTCCACTAAAACATACAATCCACACCGCAACTCTTAGCTAAAGCATTCATTACCTAAGCTCCTGCTCTCTTCCTAGCTAGCACATGCGCGGTAGATAATTTTTCTGAAAAACACTCCTCCTGAGGTCCTTGCTTGTAACTTGGGCCCCTATGCTTTGAATCATTTGTAATGACCTCTCCTCACTCTAACGTTTGTCATTGGCACCTGTGAAACCAAGACCGTTGGGTACACCCAGCTCCCCATCTATAGTCCCTGTCTATCTGATCTACCACATGACAACTCCGAGTCGCATGTAGGATCTACTTGGCAGCGATGACCCAATCAACCTTTTCTAATACTTTGAGTTCCCTACCACAAAACCCACTTCTGCCTATCCTCCTGTCTAAGTTCTACCTCACTTGTATTTCAGCGATAACAGGTCCCCTGGTGCTCAGATGATTAGCCCACTTCCAACTGCCCAATTGTTGAACTGTCCCACCTCCACTTCAATCACCGAGGTGTCAATCTGTTGGAAAGGCCCACTGTGAATGCAAAACCCCTACCCTTTCACTCCTTTCATCTCCTGCTTCCCCCCTCGTAACCCACCCCACAAAACGTCTCAACCCCGGAACCTCCTCTCCCATCCCCACTTCCTCCCCCCCGTCTATACTAGCCCCTCATTTCCCTGTCCCACCATGTTGCCAGATCCCTGCAATGATGCAAGCTGCCGCCCCTTAGTTCCTATACATGTGTGGCAGGATGCACATTGCACTGTATGAACAAAACTGTCCCTTCTAATAACACACCACAACACCAACCTTGTTTAAGGCAATGCAGCCTTTTAAACAAGCCCCGATCGCGCATGGTGGGTCCCTACTAATACCGTCTGTGGCCCCCCACGAGCGGGGGTGGTAGTTGACCAGTGACTAACAGGAAACCTTACTTTTGTCAGGTACAAACCTCTGATACACACAATGTGATTTCTAGTTAACTAATTGGCCCCAGCTCAACACCAATAAGTGCATAGAGACGGAGGAGAGGGATTTTTATAACCCTTACAAACCCACCTATTTTGCAATTAAACAAGCGCATACTACAATATAAAACAACCCTCATGCACCCCTTCAACTGGAATAAAGAAAGATTCATCTACATGAACACAGTCCTTATAAAGCACCATATCACAAACACAATCCTTATTTTCAACTTTAACACAAACCATACAACCATCAGATGATTAAATGTCCTTTTTCTTTGTCCTTAAAAACGTCTTTTATAAAAAGGATTTATTTATAACAGATTCCACTTAGGTTTTGGTTTTCCACTTAAAGGTTTGTTTCCTTTTGTCAGGTCCCTGACCCCTTTGCTGTTTAACAAAGGTCCCTCTTTCATTACTGTTATGTTAAGTCCCTGACCCCTTGCTGGGGGTTATGGAACGAAATTGGTTGACGGTGCTATTGTAATATTAGAGGGGGTATGGGGAGGATGTACTCGGGGAGGTACAGATACTGGGGAGGAGGAAAAAGCAAGCATCAGGGCACAGAAGATGTAAAGATGTATACTATATTACCTATGTAGTGTAGGTGCTATTCATAAATATGCAATAGCACAAAAATCAAGACCAACAGCTAGACTGCACACTGTCTTGAAAATTTATCATAAAAACCTCCTTTATTAACTGCTAGGGAATTAATAAAAACATTTAAAAACAACTAAGACACTCTTGAACCTAATCACATACATTATAATACTTAGAAACACCCAGGACGTTTCTCACTTAAACTCTTTGACCATAGGATTGTTATTTACCTTGCACAGTTATTTGACCCCTATGGTATTATGTTTGATATTATAATGTTGGGATTAGGTCTATAGTTTTTTTTAAATGTTTTTTTGTCACTATGCAGTTTAATAAAGGACAGTTTATATCTAATATTTTCAAGACAGTGTTGCAGTCTATGCTTTTGTTTCTTGATTTTTTGATATGGGGGAGTAGGGGTACAGAGATGCTAAATGTGACTGTGTGCTGGTATTTTTACAGGGTATGAGAGGAGTTAATGGAAATGGGGGACTGCGCTGGATATAATTACAGGGGGTATATGGGAAGGGGGAATGTTTTGACTGTGTTGGTGTTTACGGTGGCTATAAGGAAGCACTATAAGGAATGTTATAGGGGATGCTGAAGGGGATATGGGTGACTGTGTGCCAATATTAATTATGGGGAGGAGGTAACTTTAAATGCCAGCCATCATCTGGTATTAAAAAGTCAGAAAGGCCCCATTAAAGTTTACTGAAACACTAGCACAGCTGTGCAAGACTTTTGTGAACAGATGCCAGGTTATGCTATGCTGATCTAAAAAGGGCAGGTTCATCCCTTTTATTAGTATAATATTTGAGGTTGAATAAAGACCTACGTCCATCCAGTCAACCCATCTAGCAATACCCTCAAACAGTTGATCCAGAGGAAGGCAAAAAAACACCAAATTTTATGAAGGGGGAAAAATTCCTTCCTGACTCCAAGTGGCAATCGGAAATTTCCCTGAATCACTCTCTTTATGTATCAATACCCTTAACTTGCAACATTCCTTGTTTGCAGAAACTCATCCAGCTTTTTTTTTTTTTTTAACTGTCCAATAACCTGCCATAACACGTCCCTGAAGACAGTTCCATAGTTTTTTAACCGTTTCTCACAGTAAAAAACTTTTTCCAACTTGAAGCCTAAACTTTTCTTCTTCAGTCTTAAGGGATGTCCGTGTCCTCTGACATGCTCTTTTGGTTAACATCCCATATATTGTATGGCCCGTTAATGTATTTATACCACAGTAATCGTATCTTCACGCATGTGCCTTTCTCTAGCACATTTTTCTCCCTTGAAATCCCTACTCTCTTATACAATACAATGCCATGCTAAGCTCATCTGTGGCTGGTTGGCACTGCTTGCTACCTTTAATTTTTGTTATCCACCAAAACTCCAAGATCCCTTTCCAACAGAATTCACTTAACACAGAGCCATTTATAGCACAAGGATTTTTAAATCCAAAATGCATCACCTTACATTAATCAACATTGAATCTCATCTGCCACTTAGCATCTGCAACAACAGTTTTGTGTCGTCAGCAACAGAAACTTCAAAACATAATAAACATTAATAGAAAATAAAAAATTGTATAAGATAAATCAATACATGCTTAGTTGTGGAGATTTTTTCAAAAACTGCGCACAACCGTGAATTCCATGAGTCCGAACTCACTTCTTAGGTAAAAACAAAACTTTATTCAGGCGCCTTACGCCATACAGCTACAACGTGAAAAGAATCCTGCCTTAACGTGTTTCGAGCCTACACACCGGCTTCATAGGCTATTTTTACCTAAGAAGTGAGTTTCGGACTCATGGAATTCTGGTGTCTATGAAGTCAAGCCGGTGTAGGCTCGAAACGCGTTAAGGCGGGATTCTTTTCAACGTTTGTAGCTGTATGGCGTAATAGGCGCCTGAATAAGTTTTGTTTTTACTTAAGAAGTGAGTGTCGGACTCATGGAATTCCGCGTGTGTGCGTTTTTGAAAAATCTCCACAACTAAGCATGTATTGACTGGAAACCGAAGCGAAGGGTTCGGGCAGGCAGCACCCTGACCCCCAGAGGGAAGGGGTGAGTATGACTTTTCCTGAGTACTAGGACGATTGAGCCCTAATATCGGGATAAATCCCTAGCGAGAGGCAAAGGGTCTGTTTACAACCTATGCCTGCAGTATAGAAGTGAGTTCTGCATTTGTTACTGCTTGTTTTGCTTGGATATAGGTTTCCTTCAGCCTGGTTTTTTGATAGAAGATAAACACAGATAACTCACCCCCCCTCCAAACCCCAAAACTGCAATAATAAAAACCTAAGACTGAACTAGCCATACACTACCAGATGCTTCTTCCGATGGAATGCAATCCCTACCCCTGCTGTTTGATACGGAGGTGCCATCAACCACTTCTAAACTCGGGTATCCAACCCCATACTCTAAAATGCCATGGTTGCATGGTGATATGAAATTAATTTTATCTTCATTTCTTTATCCACCAGCTCATAGATTAAATACGCATACGCACAGATCACAAAATGATTTTTAAAAACAGTCATATCGGAAATATAACATGTAATATTTTTGCACCTTCCATGCTCCTGTGATGCTTTAAAAAAAAAACAGGATTTGAGAAGGCCCCTCCAACACGTTGCTCATCCAATTGCTGCTAAGTTCTGTCATCAACAGCCACACAACCCAAATTGCACAGTGCTTGTCACTCCCCTAAGGCCACTGTATGGTGCTCACATTGATTTTCTTTCGCATTAAAAGTAATTTAGGGGTGGAGCAGGAGGTGGGGTATGATAGAACGAAATTTGTAAGATGCAAGTGGTCTGAGAGGCAATGCGTTTGCGTTAATTATGGCAGGTTGAGAGCTTAAGAGAGAGACGGCCCCACATTTTTCAACCTGGGACATGGGAACAAAAATGTTTTTGGAAAAATTAATATGGTGTTTCAAAATGGGTGAACCCTCATGATTTTAAATGACCAAAATACTTTTTTAAAGTGGACATGCTTTTGAGGAAGTCGCATGACCTGATAGCTCCTGCACAGCACCAGGATTTCAACAACCAAACGACCTAAACGAGGTCTAAATACTTTAACAGCCCACACAACATCCCTAAACTGGGCAGAACAAGCCGACGGCAATTAAGCAAAACGACAACCAAAAAGTTTTACTTACTTTTTTCTCTAACACGGATCCGGATGGCGAGATCCAAGATGGCGGCGCCCATGTGACAACGAGGTCCGGAGCCTACACGGAAATAAAGTAGGAAAAACTGTCAGACACAACATACGATAGTATAATA
Organism: Hymenochirus boettgeri; assembly: GCA_019447015.1. Taxonomy (NCBI): domain Eukaryota; kingdom Metazoa; phylum Chordata; class Amphibia; order Anura; family Pipidae; genus Hymenochirus; species Hymenochirus boettgeri. Next base: position 112,847,415 of record CM033475.1, on the reverse strand, counting down.
CAACAGATACAGAGTCGATAGTGGAAAAAACAATCAATACTACCGATTCCAAACCCCAGTGAGGACTCCAGAGACGCAGATCTCACCCATCCCAAGGCTTAGAGGCCACACCAACAGGATCCCCAACACAGAGAGAACCTGTTAAAAAAAAAATATGAGGAATCGAAGAGGAGGCAGAAATTGACACAAAGAAACCAACACATACTCAAGATCTTTACATAACTTTCCTCTAACTAAAGACACACCAGTGTCAAGAAACATAACTAAGGAAATGCTGATTTCACAACCAAAGGCTTTCAAACTAGATGTTTCAGAAATGGTCAAAACTATCAAAAAGATATAATACAATAGCAGAACGAACCAATCATAGAGAATAAAATGGCGGAGTTCAACACCTCATTTAACGAACTGACAGATGCTCATAACAACTTAGATTAGACAGTGACTGTCTGCGAATAAGGTTACAGACCTGAGGACAGGTCACGAAGAAATATGCTTGTGAGGGTCCTCATTCATGGCCAGGTCATGGTATATCTGTTGTAATTCAATTAGATCAACTGGACTTGAAATGTAGTTTCTTGAAGACGTTTCGCTAGTCCATCCGACTGGCTTTCTCATTCAGATGACTTGTACAAGAATCTGTGGCAATTATGTACCCTGGAAAATCCCATTAGCATATCACACAGCTGTGTTAAGGTGTGATTAGATAGTGGCTAAGAGGTGTTATAAGAACGCCCAGAGTAAGGTGTTAAAACAGCATTGTAATGGCAACAGTTGTTGTCGAAACCCCCCCACCTCTATTTTAGCTTGGTTTCTTTATTTTCACATAATGGCTCCTTAACACCTGCTCTTGAACCATCACGTTCCTTCGCCAGTATGGTTAACATTACAATCTTCAAGGTATGTCCTTTATCCTTAGATGCAGATACAACGGCTGAGTCCTGACCCCGAGGAATTGGCTCTTCTGTGCTTGGGCCATACTTGATGCAGTTGCTGTTTGGTCTCCCCCCTACAAATCAGAGCATTCTTCACTGCACTGCACTGCAATATGATGTCGCTTTTCTTGTGTTTTGGTATTGGTCTTTCGGATGTACCAATTGCTGCCTTCACGTGTGTTTGTTCGTTTAAAGCAGACAGGGATACATGTTTTTTTGAAAATCAAGAAAAAGTCAAGAAGAAACAATATTAAAATCAGGATACCTGAAAATATTCTAACTCTGAACTAAATCAATACCTAGAAATTTACTGGAAACACTACTACCAGATATACCAAAAATTGAAAAAAACAACTGGATATAACTCACAGACTATTCAAGCCAAAAATGCCCCCCAGACAGCACCAAGGGATGTGTAACCAGAATTCCTATTTTTTCAACCAAAGAACAGCTTATGTCAATCTCAAGGAATAAAATCTAACATACCAAGCAATATGCCCACCTACATTCTTCGCAGATCTATCACCCCAAACCATGCAGCAGAGGTTTCAGAGGTTTCATCAGCAAGGTTTCTTCTGTTTTGCTGACGACACACAAACTTTGTCGACCATTAAAAACTTCAGAGGATGTTCAATCGTTGCAAAGGGATCTAGATAGATTATCACATTGGGCTGCTAAGTGGCAGATACAATTCAATTTTGAATAATGTAAGGTGATGCATTTTGGACTTAAAATACTTGTGCTACTTATACTATCAAATGGCTCTGTTGTTAAGTGAATCCCTGTTGGAAAGGGATCTTGGAGTTTTGGTGGATAACAACTTAAAGGAGCAAGCAGTGGCCAGGCGGCAACGCCAGAGCCAGCATGGTATTGTCTTGTATACAGCGAGGTTATGGATTCAAGGGAGGAAAATGTAATTTCTCCCTCTTTACAAGCATTGGTAGGCCTCATTTGGAATATGCAGTGCAATTTTTGAATCCTGTGCACAAAAAGGACATCTTTGAAATGGAAAGGGTTCAGAGAAGGGCATCTAAATTATAAGGGATTGGGGGAGCTTGATATGAAGAGAGACTGGAAAGTTTACAATTAATGTACACTGGAGAAAAGCGCTTGCGTGGGGATATGATTACTGTGTATAAATACCATTAACGGGCCATACAATAAACTATCTGGGGCATTGTTCACCAATGAACATGTCAAGGACACAAGACATCTTAAGACTTGAAGCAAAAAGGTTTAGAGTCTTCAAGCCTCGGAAGGGTTTTTTCACTGTGAGGAACGGTAAAGCTAGGAACTGTCTTCCAGTGGACGTTGTTATGGCAGTTTCATTGGTCATTTTCAAAAAAGCTGATGATTTCTGCAAACAAGGAATGTTACAATTTACTGGTATTGATAACATAAGTAGAATTGATCCAGGAAATTTCTGATTGCCACTTGGAGTCAGGAGGAATTTTTTCCCCCTTCATAAATTTGGTGGGGGTTTTTTGCCTTCCTCTGGATCAACATTTAGGCAGGAAATGAGGATATTGCTAGATGGGTTGGACTGGATGGACGTATGTCTTTATTCAACCTCAAATACTATACTATACTAATACGAGCAAAAAAGAAACTTTCAAGAAGCACAGAAAATCCTTAGACATAACTCAATAAATAATAAATGGGGATTCCCGGCTCGTAATAGCACCCAAAGAAGGGAAACATAACATTCATTACAACAACAACCAAAACAAGCCATCCCACAGCTCAGAATGGAAGCTATACTATCCCAACTCTCTCAAACATCAGATGGAAAGAACTACACCCAACGGGAAAAATCCAACAAGAATGGTATCAAGGCTTAGAAACTAAATTAAAAACTCTTGGAACCAACCTACAGATAAGTTAAACACTCGAGGACTGGTGCCTATGTTTTGTGAGATTAAACATATAAGTGGAAATCCAATTAAGCTACACAGTTATGGTCAATGTTGTGGTATGGTATGTAAAACCTCAGTACAAAAGATAACTGAGCTAACAGAGTACAGAATTACCCTAATGCCTGTATTTATTTCTTGAAGGGATAAGAAAGAAAAAATACTGAGCCAACTCTATTTAATTTTATGGTTATGAGACTAATGTTTGATGTTGTTATTATAGTTTATTGCCATGATATGCTCAATATAACTCAGTAACAAAAGTTCATTGAGAAAAAGAGCACAGAGATTATCTCAATATTTGACTCACCCCAAACTAAAATGTATAGATAATCCCCCATTGATTGCTTAGAAGTAACAGCAGTTGCCATAATATGCCCTATTACAACTCATTAGAGAAAGATACCGAGCTAACAGATCACCGGAAAGCCCTCAATGTCTGTCGAATATAAATACAAATCTTCACATAGACGAAAGCTCACAGATAGCCATAGAAGCACTATATTAAGTAAATGGAACCCATTGACAAATTCACACCTATAAAACATACTTCCAAGTAACGTAACAAACTAACCAAACTAAACAAAATATTAGGACCGGCCAATGCAATAACCATCTAAAACCATTTTAAGACCAGATGCCTACACACGTTGACCGAAGTAGCATAATGAATATAGTTTTACAGTGGACCCGTTTATAAAACAATTATCCAGGTGGCAATAGCCCTCAAACAAAACTCAGATATCTTTGATGACTAGGAAATTCTATTAGCCCTAGAGGCTTTGCCTTTTATTGATGTTTAACAATGTTTATTTGGTTATTATTTATCTTGCCTATTGAATATTTTTGATTATTTTGCCTATTATTTTGTTTAACAACAAATGTTATGTTCACTAAACTACTATCTGTGCTGCGTTCCAGTCGCCAAACACCACCACCCCACCCCCGCAGTAATAAGGTGGAAAACCTCAGCCAACCCAAAACATCCTCTAACAGAGAAAATTACACTATATACAAAAACATTATTACCTAACCCACTATAGTGAAACTTCCTAAACAACTATACAACCACAAAACAAAAATATCCTAATGGTTGGTTAAATACAATCTTATAAATGTAGAGGTCTTAACTCACCTCAAAAGAGATTCACCCTATGGAAAGAACTTACAAACAATAAAATAGATATAGCTTGTATTCAAGACCCATCTCAAGAAAACATCTACCATCTATTCAAAATAAGCATACAACAACAATATCTTCAATTCAACTAAACCAACAAAAACCTTGGAGACTAAATCCAACTCTACTATCAATCTGAAAATGCTAAAAATAAAATACAAAAGGCAATAAGTGAATACTTTGAAATAAATGAATCTCCAGAAGTCGACCCTTTCATATTATGGAATGCCCACAAGGCGTAATACAGGTGTATGCATTCAACCAAGCATCTCAATAAATAAAATCAAAACAAAAAGAAAATACACTACTACAAAATATCCACACTTGAAAAGAAAACAAACAAAAACCTACGCAACAAACAAAACTACAGCTAAAGAAACAGAAGACAAACTTCACTCATTGAACCTCTACTACTAACCGAAAGAATGCTTAGAATAATGAAAGCCACATACTATGCCCAAGGAGGCAGAGCTACACAAACTTAGCTAATAGAATCAAAACAAGATAACCAAACTAAAATCTCATTTAATCACAGAAAACAACAAAAAATATTAATCCTCAAGAAAGTAACCCAATTCATGCCTATTCTACCTCTAAATTATACAACCTTGCAGAAAATGGAGAAGTAATAAAACCCAACAAAGAAACAATAGAAAATTCATTAATTCATAATCTCCTACCCTCAACTACAAACGAACAAAAAGAAATCTAACAAACCAATTTCCCAGGAAAGAAATAACTAAAGCTATTAGAAATCCAAACTGAATAATCCCCAGGATAGAACGGATTCACCAATGAATATTATAAAACATACCTCTCAAATCTAACTCCATACATGCAAAATATGTTTACAAAAGCTATAGAAAATCAGACATTCCCTAAGAGATGTTGAAAGCAGTATAATCCCAAATCCCAAAACAAGGGAAAGACCCGACAATTCTTGGGAATTATAGGCCCAATCTCTCTACTAAATATGATCTCAAAATATATTCAAAAATACTTGCTGAAAGACTTAAACCATCTTTTCCACATCTTATACACTGGATCAAGTTGGATTCATTAAAAACAGACAATCAACAGACAACATGAGGAGAAATAATCAATATCTAATTGACTGGGCCAATCATAACAACATCTCTCCTTATTTATAACCTTAGATGCAGAAAAGGCTTTCGACCGTCTCAACTGGGACTACCTAAACTCAGTACTAAAAAATTTGGAATACAACATTTCCAAAAAGGCAATAATGGCTCTTTAATATACAAATCCTTCAGCTACTGTATTCACTTCCAATATGCTATCAAACCCCTCAACATCTCCCACGGAACCAGCAAGGGTGCCCTCTTTCCCTTCCCCATTAATTTTCCTCTAGCAATGGAACCCTTGGTGCAAAATACGAGCAAACCAAATATATCAGGATCCAAATCAAATCCCACCTCACCTAAAATAGCTCTCCTTCGCAGATGCCATCATATTGATAGTAACGAAACCCATCACAACACTAATTCACATCCAAAACTTCTACACCAATTTGGCCTAATGTCTTCTACAAAATTAACGAGAAAAAATCACAAGTCATGGAGACCAATATATCCGGGACCACTTAAAATTTTTCTATCAAGTAAATACATTCAAATGGGATTCAAATGAAATAACCTACCTCAGTAATCAACTTATCAACTATCTTGAAAACCTACTCCAATCAAACCTCATCCCGCTCATAGAAAAACTAAATCCAAACAAAAAAATGAAACTATGATGCCCTCACTTATTACAGAGTAATACAACGAAATGATAATCCTTCCTCAATATCTCTACATCTTTAGATCATTACCAATGAGATATCCCAGAATCCTATTCTTAGGCTCAAAAAAACATAACCCAATTCATATGGAACCAACAAAGCAAGAAAATCAACAACCAGATTATGGCCAAAAATCGCAAAGCAGGAGGCTTAGCAATACCAATATTGAAAGAATACTATCAAGCAACATCTCGATCAAATAAAGATACTGGTGGAAAAGTAACACAACAAAAATCTATGGTGTGAATAGAGAAAAAATGTGCCAACCTATGAAACTACAACAAATCATGGGAGCAATCCTCCTTGGAGACATAAAAACAAGTTCCCCATATATCTTACCCCAAGCCTCTATCACATATGGAAAAGTATCATAAAAACCAAAATATTCTGGCCCCACTATATGACTTTTACCTATTAAAAGTTTAAACTATTAGTCCCAGATCTAATATCCATGGACAAAACAGCTATAATAATAGATCAATTATTTCTACAAGATAGATAGTCCCTTCCAACAACTACAAACAATACCACATAACCCAAATGACTTTTTTCAAACATATCCAAATAACATCCTTTCCTCAAACCTCCAAAACAAATGGAAAACATCCAATGAAACAACAGAGATACAATTTATGAGCTCCTACATCCCACCCAAGGAATCACAACCTTCTATACCTTGATCAACAACAAAACATATTTACTCAAACCTCATAAAATGGGAAGAGGAGCTTGGGATAACCTTCACTGAACAACAATGGTCAGAAGCAGCAACCATACCTTTAAACTCTCGAAATGCTCACAACAATTGGGAAACTGCAAGAACTCTCCTTGAGATATATAGAACACCTACAGTACTAGCAAAATGGAACCCCAACTAACTCACCAAATGTTGGAGATGTGGAGATCCAGAGGAACGTAACCCCATTATCTGGACCTGCAGAAATAATAGAACTTGGTATAAAATCCAACAGCCACTTTCATCGATCTACAAAAGCAAATTATACTTACCCCAAATTGGTCCTGCTGTTCATAGATCTCAACAGTTTCCCCCAAACCAAAAAACTATTATCTTTTCACACCATTAACTATCCTTCAATATATTACAGAAATTGGCTGACTACAAAAACCCCAACATCTCATTGATACTGAGAATCTAAATATTACATGCAATGAGAAACATATGCCATAACCCAACTTAATTTTCATAATTCTATAGGAAATGGGAATACTGGTACACCCGCACATAGATCGTTATACATGAATAATAGAATTGAATAGAAAGGTCGAATAATGATGTAAATAAAAACACACTATGGTGACTGAATCGAGCACACATCTAGTTATGAAACTATCCTGCAATAAAATGAGTTTATTTACATTTTTTTTTTTTTTTATATAATGATTTATAATTACTGATTCATTTATATAATAATATGTTAATGTTATATGAATATGCTGAATATAATCTACACACAGTTATGCATAAAATATGTTATAAAATTTTTCAATAAAACTGAATGATAAAAAAAAAAAAAATAAAGTGGACATGCTCTTGATTGGGTTTACACCTTTTAGCCAATAGCTACTCAAATAACGTCTCCCTAATAACTCTTACAAACAAAATAACATTTCTATGTATGATCAAGAGGAGTTTGGCCCTTAAATTCCAATTGAGACCCCAAAAGTTGCATTTACCTTTAAATTATTTTCCATTGGGAATAAATATTTCTAGATTTTATAGAACCTCAGCTAAATTATATATTTGGTATGACGACTGTTCACTATATTAGAGAGAATGCAGGGGTACTGGATCCTTTCAACACATTTAGTGAGAATGCCCTAAAATTAAAATGGTATGGTATAAATCAAGGACCATAAAAAGAATAAACCTTGCATTATCTAAAAATATCTTTCTGAGAAAGCTTCTATATTTCAAAAGGAAATGTTTTAAAATCTACAGGATGTGGAAATTATGCTATTGGGTTCTAGATCAATGTATTAACAATGAATGATTAATAAATCTGATATAATTTGAAAGAACTGCTCTAATTTATTTTTATTGCCCTAGGTACTATTACACTTTGCACAATTTGTTTGATTTTATAAATAATTATATATCTAAAATATGTTATAGATGCAAATGTGTTGTAGCACCAGAAGGAAAAACTACCCCTTCTGGTACTTTGATGATCTGCTCAACTCCACTCTGTTCCAGGTCTAGTCGGATGTGCAAACCAATGGAATTCCTCACTCTAAAGAAAACTTCTTATAAAAAACAGAAGGGAGGTAGGAAGACTTCCTTTCATAAAAATATAGTTGGTGGAAGTTGTTCTTTGGGAATAGTTGAGGCTTAACTTCATTCATTATTCCATGGGACAATGCAAAGTTGAACTGTACATTGCATTTTTTTGGGGGGGGGTATGCAATGATACAGAAATGATATTCTGGACTTTCTCATACTGTAATAATAATGAAATATGTGTGAAATTTAAATGCACCTATGACAAAAAAATGCCTTTTTTTGATCTGTTACTAATAGATAAAAAAATAGAAAATAGATGAAAAAATCCCTGTTTTAATCTGGGGAATTGTGGTGGATGCTTGAATTGAAGATGACATTCCTGATGGTTTAAACAAGACTGGGAAGTGGCCTGTTTATTTTAATCAGTGTGTACTGGTAATTTGATATCTAATATTTGTTTTTTAATATTCAGAAGTGAAATATTCCTTTATTGCTTAACTGAAGAATGGAAGGTAATGCATAGCTCCTAACAGGGTGAAGAACTTTAACTTCTTGTGAATTCCTCCACCGGCTCCTCTGACAGGTATTGATGTTTCCGGTTTTACTTAAGAGATTGGTAAAGGGAGGTACTTCTGATGAGTGTCCGTAGTGACACGGAACATGTCAGAACTTTGTACGCACAGCTCTCTGTTTGATTATATAGAGCAGGTTTTCCAATAAGCTGATCTGGATTGTGCCGATTCAGTGTGGGTGGTAAAAGAGCCTATTGCTATAAAGTCTATATTCTGTTCTCTGGAGATAACTTCCAGAAATTACCATGAAGCGATCTCCACTGACTATTTGGGTCAGTACGTTGGGGTCGTAGTAGCCCTGTGTTTGGGGCGTGGCTTGCATGGAAGCCGAGCGTGTCGCATACTAAGCGAGCTCCTCAGACTCTCCGCTTACTAACCGTGACACCCTTGATGAAGGACTCCACCATACTAAAACACCACAACTAACCCCGAGAACAAGATGACCAAAGGGGGTTCGGCAAAACAAAAATAAACTAACAAACTTACCTCTACTATCCAGCCGGATCACAGCAGGCCGCACAAACAAAGATGGCGCCGACACAGGAGACGTGCTGAGGAGGAGGGGGGCAGGGAGAGCCCTCGACAAACTCCTCACCTAACATAACAAAAGAGGATTCAAAGGTTAGTCCTCAATCCACATAAACCACAAACCCTCACTCAACCAGACAACAGGAGGACTCTGACATAATTATGGGCACATAAACACCAGTAATCATTAGAGGGGGCTGAATCAGAGAATATACCAAAAATGAGCCTCACCTGAGTCTACATCGAAAAGGTGAAACACAGTATACAAATGAATGCTTTACACTTCCCAGAACCTATCAGCCCATAACCCTCACTATTTTGAAGGAACTCTTTGTATCACAACACAAAGCCCTGATAACGGACTTCTCCTCCCTAATAAACAGATATAATATCTATTGGAGAAAGACCAAACCACATAGAAAATAAATTTGGCGAATATGTCCAATCCTATAATGACTTTGGTGGATTCGGCATACCAATTTTTTAGAGACTGTATCTAACCTACAAAATAAATCACAGACCTCGAAAACAGATCCCGCCGAAATAACTAAATAGGGGGATCTAAACTGTACGAAACGATCAATTAATGAACTACACACAAGAATTGTTTCAATTTTCTCCTTCCTCAACAACAGAAATGACCTAGTAGTCGACCGCATACATAGACTACCTAAATCCAAAACGCCCTTACAAGCGCGCCACGTGACACTATACTTAGACTGCACTTCTTCCAAATAAAGACAAGTTGGTAAAAGAAATGAGAATCACCAATCTTTACCACAAATATATCAAAACTTACAATTCTTGGCCGCCCTAGCCCCAGCAACCATACAACAGAGGAAGCAATTCTCTGAAATAACAAGCATATTAGGTCACAAAAGATAAGTATGTCTGGGGATTCCCCTTCGCCTCAACATCTGTTATGGAGACTCACAACACACAACACCGCAACAACAGTAGATGAAGCACCAATTTACTAAAAAAAAATGGGAATATGGAGATCTGACTCTAAACACCCCCATCTCCCCACACACGTAACACCTCAGTGAAAAATTGAACAAGACTGGAAATAACCATTATACCACCCCATGGATAATGGAATCTAATACAGCTAAGAGACTGGAATGGAAATAAAAGAAAACTTAAATCAATCAACACCCCTCTCCGCTTAATATATAGAAGAACAAACCCGAAACATTGCAGAATACAAAGACTACCATTGAGAACCTCTTTGCAACCATCCCGGATTCTGCCTTTTATTAGGTTTTAAAGTTAAACCTAAACCTTAACCTATTACAGGATACCAAACCTTAAATGCATCTCATGTCTAGGTTCTAAAGCAGTATATGAATTATCATTATTATGGAGATCACCATAAACCTTAAATACACCTCATGTTTAAGCTCTAATGCAGTATATGATTATCATTATTATAGAACTTATAGAGAAAAGTAGTGAATGTATTTCTGATGCTATAGTTACACACTAAATTGATATGTCTAAAATATTGCTAAGACACCATGTAGAGAGATAAGAAGGAGAAAAGTGCCTATAATATTACCATATGTGATATAAATGTTTTACTCAGTAGTGCCTAGATACAGTTTATACCAAATATAAGCATTATACATAAGAATGTGAGAACAAGAGAGAGTAGTAAGGGAAATTACCATAAACCTTAAGTACATCTCATGTTTAAGTTCTGATACAATATTTGTTTATTTATTATAGAACTTATAGAGAAAAGTAGTGAATGTATTATCTGATGTTATAGATACACTAATTAATATGTCCAAAATATTGTTAAGACACCATTAACAAAAAGAAGGGGGAAAGAACCTATAATATTACCATAATTATATAAAGGTTTTGCTTGGTAGTGCCTAGATACAGTTATAAACCAAATAAAGCATTATATATAAGAAATGTGAGGAAGAGAAGAAGTAGAAGATGAAAGGGAAAGGGGAAGAAAAAAGGAAAAAAAAATTTCAAACATACTAATAAATACTAGAAATGGTAAGCAAAGTAAAATGCTCCAATTGAACCACACAAAAAGTGGTTACACCCAATTTTTTTTAAGTTAAATGTTTATTATTAATGTTTTTGTTGATTTAACTTGTGTTTATATTTGAAGATTCATATTCACATGTTGAAAAATTAGAAAACGCTAAAGAAGACGCTATGCACTATTATTGTACAAACATCCTATACAGCTTAATAAGAAAAAATCAACTCTCAGACTAGAACTCACACAACAAACCAAAGAACCCGCAATTACACCTATAGAGGCCGTATCCAAACCCCACAATGTTAACGGAAATGACAGTAAAAATAATGTCTTACAATATAGAGGACAATCTCCCACAAAAGAGGTATAACACATGGAAAAAATCACAAACACAAAAGCTGAAATCATCTGTTTACAGGAAACCCATCTACAATCACAACCCAACACTTATTCCAACATAAAAATATTCAAGAATATACCACTCCACCCATGAAAAGAAAAAGAGAGGTACATGTATCATAATCAAAAACTCCATAGACTTTAAAGAAAATCAAATAACACAGACAGAACAGGAAGATATGTAATACTAGACTGTAACATCAATAACAATGATTTACAATAGTAAATCTATACGCACCCAATACGGACAAATCAAATTTATCAACAAATAATCAACAAAGCCAAAAAAAAAACAACCACAATCCAAATTTAATAATATGTGGTACTTCAATCTAATCCTTGATAGCCAAATGATCATCATGCAAACAAAAAAGAAACAATACACTCCTTTAGAATATCCTTAAAACGAAGACCTATACGACTCATGGAGATCACTCCACCCACTAGATCAGGATTTCACCATATACTCCAAAACACACACACTTTCTCGAGAATTGACATGATTCTACTAGATAAATGGCTATTACAAAAACAGAAAATGCTCAAATAGGGATAGAACATATCAGACCACGCACCAGTAATATCAATCACAAAACACAACCCCCATACACATACCTATGGAAACTAAACCCCTACCTCCTCAGTATCCCGTACAAAGACAGATAACCTAGAACTCAAAAAATACTTTGAAATAAACGACACAGGGAGATATATCCTCATTTTCAGTATGGAATGCTCACAAGGCATACATGAGAGGCACTCTCATCAAAATAGCATCGATACATAAGAAAAAACAAAGCACATAGAACAAAAATCTGCGACACATAGATCTCTAGAAGAAATCCATAAAAACACCCCAACACCGAAATTCCAACAACTACAAAAACTAAACTTACAATTACAATCAAGACAACCTGCACGAATTCGACAAATCACCCCAGACTGAACTGAACTACTACTCCCAAGGCCGAAAGCAACAAACTCCTAGCAAACAAATTCAAAATCACACAACCAAACAAAAATCTCCTATATACAAGATGAAAAAAAAGGTAATATATAACCCTCAGACCTATAGCAAACCTATTTGCAAATATTACTCCAAACTTTACAACCTCACTAACGACCCCAACACAATACAACCCAATAAGAAACTATAAACTCATTCCTAAACGATTTAAATCTTAAACACTAACTCGCAACTCACAACTAACTCGACTCACAACTACAGACCTCAGTAACCCTATCCAAAATCCGAAATCAACAAAGCTATAATCGCCCTCCCAACAACAAAACACCAGGCCAAGACGGCTTTATTAACGAATATTATAAATCATAACCTAGACATACTATCCCCATACCTATTGAAAGTATATAATAAAGCATGAGGAAGGGGAATTTCCAGCTGAGATGACACAAGCCATTATTATCCCAATACCCAAACAAGCAAGGACCCCGACAAAACCCCAAATTTCAGACCCATCTCACTATCAATACGATTTAAAATTTATGCAAAAATCTTAGCTACAAATAAACCATACTTACCAAAATTAATTTCATCAGACCAAGTAGGTTTATCCAAGGCAGACACCTGGAGACAATACAAGAAAAATAATAAATATAATAGACTGGGCAAATAGCAAGAATAATCTCAACCATTTACTCACCCTAGATGCCGAAAGGCCTTTGACCGAATCAATTGGGCATATCTAGAACGTATCCTAGACAAATACAATATAACAGGATTGTTGAAAAGGGCGATTATGATATTATACGCAAACCCAACAGCGAAGTACATATAGCAAACATGCTATCCAACCCATTTAACGCCACCAACGGAACAAGACAAGAACTGCCCCTTTCCCCATTAATATCAACTTAGCAATTGAACCATTAGCAGAAGCAATACAAACTAACCAATATATTAGAGAATCAAAATAGGAAGAAAAACACAAAATTGGACTATACGCTAACTGACATTATTCTTACACTTTCCAAACCACTCACCTCCCTCCCACACCTACAAAATACACCGAAAATTCAGCCAACTTCCTACCATAAAATGAATGAAACAAAATCCGCAATCCTTCCCATCAAAAATCAAACACATTACAATATTCTTAAAAGCCAAATACGCTTATAAATGGGAACTAGACAACACAACTACTTAGGAATCAAACTACCCAATCATTCGTCGAAACTATACCACCATAACTTTGAACCGATACTAGCAGAAGCTCAAAAATTACTAACACACTGGACACCAAATACCTCTCATGGCTTAATAAAACCACCATGCTAACAATTTTTATTACCCAGACTATTATATAAATTCAGACCCTACCAATCCAAATCCCAAATATTTTCTTTCAGACACTACAACAAAATCATAAACAACTTTATGTGGACACAAAAAACATGCATAAACCAAAACATCCTCACCAAAACAAAAAAGCAGGTGGATTGCTCTTTCCAAATTTCAGAGACTATTCATCTCGCAGCAATATGACCAGACCAGATTTATTGGGCACAGGGAGAGCTCCAGAAAAACTGGGTAGAAATAGAACAGAATAGCACCAACCAAAAAACTTACCAGCTCTACTCGGAGCCTTCACATTCATCCGAAACTATTGCCCTCTCCCTTAACTACAATAGAAACTCTACCCTGAAGATATGGAAAGAATCAATCAACTCACACAACCTTAAATTCCCCTCACACAATTCACATCAATAGACGTTTTAAATAATATACCGAATTTGAATATCAATGATTGGAACAACCCAAACATATATATCCCAGACCTAATTACAAACAAGAGGTTCCTTACATTCCAAGAATCCAGAAAAAATTTAACATAAAACATCAAATGACTAACATATAACCAAATAATCAGTTTCATTCAAAATAAACACCATGGAAATAGAATCCAACAACACTTTATTAGACCACTTGACTAACCCACCAGAAAACAGAAAAAATCAATATCCGTAACTTACCAACTACTACATCAAAAAAATTATTTCACTTACTGCCATGTATGAACAAATGGAACCAGAACTACACCAAAACTTACTCCGAACAATGGAAAGACATACTAAATATACCATTTAAACTCACTAGATCTATTTCATATGGGAAACAGATAGAAAAATATTGTAAAGATTTTATTAACCCCATACGAAATATCCAAATGGTCTCACCATACTCTCCACCAAGCTGGAGGAATTGTTCCCTCCGTAGATCTTTCGAACATATATGGTGGTCATGCCCAAAAGTTAGGAATGTTGGTACAAACTATTTAGATTTCTATCTAAACTTCTGGGAATTACAATCGCACCCCACCGACTTTAGCCTTGTTAAACATAGGCCTTAATACATTCCCAGAAAATATGGCAACAATCATCTACCATGCACTCATAGCTATGAAACGCCTGATAATTAAATATTGGAAAACAGAGAACCTATAAAAATGGAAGAAATTATACCCTTATTAACATTTTATGACCCTACGAAAAAGCATACTCAATCACACAACAAAATTCCCAACATTCATAGAAAATGGAAGCATGGTATATTGATGACAGAGCAATGTAAAAGTAATAAATTATATATAAATAAAAGATGAAAACTATCGCCCAGGTACCCCCCACAAACAAGCTGATATTTCCATGTACTATATAGAACCAATAGCAATATGTAACACATATTTATGAAACTGTATTTATATGTATAGGATTTACATGTTGAACACAGAAAGTGCAATGTTATGTTTTTTTTGTTTTTTTGTTTTTATTGTTCATGTTTTGCCTTTTCTCCTGTTAAAAAACAATAAAAATTAAATGGCATAAAGTTAGCCCTGTGTTTGAGCGTGCATATTTTTGTTAATATACACATGATACAGGACTATTTTTAGCCTACAAGGACAACAGAGACAGCTGTCAGGAACTGGGAAATACCAAGGAGTAATACCAGCTATCCTGAATAAAAATAGCTAATCAAAAATAGTCAACACACTGCCTGCAAAACAATACGTAATGCATACAAGCTTAAGAAAATGGAAAGGGAACAAATTGATACAAGGAAGAGACAGAAACAGAAGATACAGAACAAATGAATATATTAGAGAATGTAAAAAATGTGGAAGTGAAAGCAGCAAGAACATTCGGGAGAACACTAGGGAGAATTTACACAACTTGAAGTCATGCGGGCCAAAGAAAAAAGGAAACCAGGTAGAATAAAAAAGTATGTGTGTGTATATATATGATATTCTTGGGAGTTTTTTTATATCTTGGATACAGTCAGCAGCACCAGGCAACTTTATCACCTATAGACTGTGTGCACACAAAAAAAACGTTAGCAAAAGTGTGACCTTGGTGCACAGTGTGAAATATGTTTAGCTATATGTGGATAAAGATGATATAAAATCTTTATACACCTACTATAGAATTTAGGGATTTGTACAAAAAAAAGGCAAGATGTTAAAAATAAAAGAAATCCTTTGAAATCTTGGTTCTATTAATGTCACATACCCTAAATCAGTGTTTCTCAACCGGTGTCCGGGGACCCCTAGGGGTCCCTGAGAGGTGCATGGGGGTCCTTAAAAACATTGACAGAATTGTATAGATCCACAATTTTGATGAATGCAGATATTTTTCTACATATTTTCAATGTTTCTGTATAAAGTCTGTGTTTGGTGTATTGATGTCTGAGAGATAATAAAAATAAGTAATGTTTTAATGTAAGGGTTCCCACCCTGGTGTGAATTAGAGTGCATTTTGTTCAATAGAGATGTATTTATAGATCTATCATTTATATTTATTAGATTAGGTTTTTTGATGATTTGATGACTGACAAAGAAAAATAAAATACTGATATAAATCATAATTTTATGTAGAGGTCCCCAGACATGAAAATTGTTTCAACGGGGTCCCCAACAGATAAAAGGTTGAGAAACACTGCCCCTAAATGACATTTACACAATATACAGAGGTAGAAGGGAACCTATTGGGTGTATCCTAATAGGTATTAGAGGGGACATATATATACACACATCTGGATTGTACTAGTGTTAGTGCTTTAAAAATACATGTTCATATACATAAAGTGCACCTAACATCTAGATAAGACAGCATTATCCATCTTATATTGTTTTGTATAACACTACACATTTTTCTGTTTTATTTATTGATTTATTTTATAAATCTATACAAAAGATATTTAAATCCAGGGTTTTAAGAGATGGGCGAAACTGCTAAAATTCGATCCGCCTGTGAACCTGGAAAATGGTCTGGAACATACATACTCCAGAAGTTTAAAAAAATAACTTTCCTCACATTGAACTATTTTTCAGATTATGCATCCTATTTTCAATCAGAATTGGTTCCAATCAATACTTTCAAAGAATCTTATTGGTATGCTTTCTGGAAGAATCTGATTGTAACTAATCAGAATGAGTATACAATCAGATTATTTTAGAAATAATCTGATTGGTTATACTAACCATTAGACTCTTTCTGAAATAAGATGATTGAAACCAATTCTGATTGGAAAAGAATCTGTTGGTTAGTATAGCAATCAGATACTTCCTGAAAGAACCTGGTTGTATCTAATCAATTGGTTACAATCAGATACTTTTAGAAATAATCTTAGTGTATGCTTTCTGGAAGAATCTGATTGTAACCACTTGTGATTGTTAAAGAACCGGATTGTTCCTGAAAGAATCTCATTGTAACCAATTCTGATTGGAAATAATCTGATTGGTATACCAATAAGATTCTTTCTAAAAAAAAAAAAAAAAAGCAGATTGTAATCAATTAGAATTGGTAGTCAGATTCTTTCAGAAAGGATTTGATTGGTATGCTTTCTGGAAGAATCTAATTGTAACCAATCAGAATTATTTTACAATCAGATTCTTTTAGAAATATCTGATTGGTATAGTAACCAATTAGATTCTTTTCTAATCAAATTGGTTACAATCAGATTTCTTTCAGAAGACCAGACCATTTTCTGTTCCCAAACTATTTACACAAGCAATGACTGTATAATTTTTCAAAATTTTCAAAAAGTCCTTGAATTTTCTTTGAATTTTCGAATGTGTCTTGAAAAAATCTGCAAGTGCGGAATTCCCACAAAATCAGTGAATCACGGATATCCATTGCGGAACTGGGTTCAGATCCAGTCCATCTCTATTCTTGATCTATTTATTGTAACATGTATGAGTATATCTCTTGTATTCAATTAGATCAACTGGACTTGAAGTTTAGTTCTTGAAGACATTTCGCTAGTCATCCGACTGGCTTTCTTAATTCAGAATGATTTGCACAAGAATCTGTGGCAATTATGTACCCTGGAAAATCCCAATTATCATATCACTCCAAGTGTTAAGGGCGTGATTGGATAGTGGCTAAGAGGTGTATAGGAACGCCCAGAGTAAGGTGTCAAAACAGCATTATACATGGCAGACATTTTGTGTCGAACCCAAGGGGTGTCTCTAGGGTTTTTGCCACCTGAGCCAAACTGTGAATGCCGCCTCTATGCGGCGTGGATTAACAAGTGGGCATGTCTCCACCCATGTGGCGTGTCTCCAAGGGTGAGCACTTTGAACTTGGCATTAATGTGGTATTTATTTATACAGTTCCTCAAATAGACATTTATCCTCAACATAATTACTGAAAAATAAAATATTTTGGCCAAAGTTCTGTAGCCCTGCTACCAGGTCAGGTAGACTCTTTCAGCAGGGACCTAACTAACCTAACAAAATAGCTAAAGCTAACCTACACATATGAAATGCCTTTTTACAACAATCTAACACATTTAATCAAGAGAAATATGAAAAAAATTAATTCTGAAGCAACGTATGTTTGGTTGGCAATCTAGACAAGTTCAATAAGCGTCATTTAGTTCAATCTTTTGGTCAAAAGCTTTCAATACTATGAAACAAAAGTAAGTGCAAACAATTGATAACAAACTTAAAGGTAGCAAGCAGTGCCAGGCGGCAACAGCCAGAGCCAACATGGTATTGTCTTGTATAAAGAGAGGTATGGATTCAAGGGAGGAAATGTAATTCTCCCTCTTTACAAAGCATTGGTAAGGCCTCATTGGAATATGCAGTGCAATTTTGGAATCCTGTGTACAAAGGCCATCTTTGAAATGGAAAGGGTTCAGAAAGGCAACTAATTAATAAGGGGATTGGGGGGATTGAATATGAAGAGAGACTGGAAAAGTTACAATTATGTACGCTGGAGAAAAGGCGCTTGCGTGGGATATGATTACTGTGTATAAATACATTAAGAGCCATACAATAAACTATCTGGGGCATTGTTCACCAATAGAACATGCCAAAGGATACAAGGACATCCCTTAGACTTGAAGAAAAAAGGTTTAGGCTTCAAGCTCGGAAAGGGTTTTTCACTGTGAGAACGGTAAAGCTATGGAACTGTCTTTCAGTGGACGTTATGGCAGGTTCATTGGTCATTTTTAAAAAAAAGATGGATCAGTTTCTGCAAACAAGGAATGTTGCAAGTTACTGGTATTGATACATAAGAGAGTTGATCCAGGGAAATTTCCGATTGCCACTTGGAGTCAGGAAGATTTTCTCCCCCTTCATAAATTTGGTGGTTTTTTTTTTGCCTTCCTCTGGATCAACTGTTAGGTAGGAAATGAGGATATTGCTAGATGGGATGAACTGGATGGACGTATGTCTTTATTCAACCTCAAATACTATACTTACTATATTAATTAAAACCCATAAACTGTAATAAAACAGTAAAACACTATTCTATCACATTACAACACACATTCAAAACAAAGTTTAAGATATATATTTAAAATGAATCTTATCTGGTGCCGTCTTCTCTTCAGCAAGGGGCGTCAAGTTTAACTGTGCTTTAGGTACCCTGGAAAGAAACAAAAAGCTCAGTCACGTAGTGGGTGTGTAAGTGTATGTATGTGTTGGAGAATAAGGCAAAGACTTACCTTGATTTGCTTAGGGGATCCAGCCTTTATTCTGCACATCAGCTCCTGACTTGGTTGGGGAGTGCAGACCTTTTTGTTTGGGAAGACTTTGGACAGCTCAGTTCTGAAATCTGGATACCCTGAAAAAGAACAAAAAGCTCAGTCACGTAGTGTGTGTGGTATGTACAGTATGTGTTGGAGAATAAAGGCAAGGACTTACCTTGATTGCTGAGGGGGTCCAGCCTATATTCGCCACATCAGCTCCTGACTTGGTTGGAGAGTGCAGCTTTTCTTGCAGATGTGAAGACTCAGCAATACACAGTGGGTCCAGTAGTGGGTTAAATTTTAGTTTGGAGGTGGACAATTCCAGAAAGTCCAGCGGTGTCCCACAGAAGACGGTCCCAGAAGTCCAAACCGTTCTACACGGAAGCAAAACAGCCCCACACACAGGCCCAGCAGCCCCCACTCAACCAGCCCCAGCAACCCCCACTCACAGGCCCAGCAGCCCCCAATCAGGCCCCGCAACCCCCAATCAGGCCCAGCACACTCCCAACCAGGCCCAGCAACCCCCAGACAGGCCCAACAACCCCAACCAGGCCCACCAACCCCCTCACAGGTCCATCACCCTCACAGGCCCAGCAGAAGCCTCCAACTACCAATCTGCCCTCTATCAGGCCCAGCAGCTCCCACTTAACCGCTATCCAAGAACACAACCCCCCCCAGGCCAGCACACCCACCCCTCACCCCCCAAGGTTCCTTACCCAAAATGCTCCCCCAACAATATGTGTCAAATCAAATATTGCATAGGTCAGCACAGCACCAAGTTAGAGGCACCTCCAACGCTCTGCGCTCATGGCTGCCTTATCCTTTTATTCAAGTAAGGCCATGCCCCCCCGCATGACGTCAGCGCACACCGCACGCATTGGGCATGCAGCCAATCCACTGCCTTGGTTGGATACCAGCTCGCTTCCTTAGGTAGGTGGTTTTCCTCCTCTCCTCTACTGATAAGCTCCGCCTCTGTCTTGATTGATGCAGCGCAGCTTCTTCAATCCTCCTCCACTGACCAGAGTGCTGCGCCGTAAGCAGAAAAAATTTTTTTTCTGGGACACAAATGTCGCTTCTCTGAGCCTGAGACATGATGCCGCTCTGCATCATTGTCTCAATTTGGCTCATTAGCGAGACGGCTCTCTGCAACCCCCCCACCCTATTTAGGCTTGGTTTCTTTTATTTTCACATAAATGGCCTCCTTAACACCTCTCTTGAACCAGTCACGTTCCTTTGCCAATATGTTAACATTACAATCTTCAAAGGTATGTCCTTTATCCTTAAGATGCAGGTACATGGCTGAGTCCTGACCCGAGGAATTGGCTCTTCTGTGCTGGGCCATACGTTGATGCAGTTGCTGTTTGGTCTCTCCACATACAAATCAGAGCATTCTGCACTGCACTGCGTATATGATGTCGCTTTTCTTGTGTTTGGGTATTGGGTCTTTCGGATGTACCAATTGCTGCCCTCAGTGTGTTGTTCGGTTAAAGCAGACAGGGATACGGTGTTTTTTTAAATTCTTAATTTCTCGAGACCCCTGCTACACATAATTCATTCTGAATTGAGAGAGCCAGTCGGATTAATAGGGAAACTCTTCAAGAACTAAACTTCAAGTTCAGTTGATCGAATTGAATCAACAAGATATACCATGACCTGGATGAATGAGAACCTTCACAAGCTATGTACCACAGTGAATACAACTGTTGTGCAGAGCTTGAATCAATCTTCCCCTTAATTTTCCAACCAATAATAGATCAATAGGAGATCCATTGGATTATTCTATAATTTAACTTATCAATCTGTCTTTCAATACTCACCTTCCCCATTAACTCACAGCTGTCACCAGAGATTCTGTAAGAGCGATCATATATAGCAGGGATAAGCACAATAGATCTCTAGATGTTTGAAAACTACAACTCCCAGCATTCCTCTACAAGCACTCTGTAGTTAGGGAATTCTGGGAGTTGTAGTTTCAAAACATCTGGAGATCTGGTTGCCTATCCCTGATCTATAGATATCCTTTCCTGTCCACCAAACAGCAGCTCTCCTTTTTTCTATTGAACTTTATTTCATTTATATATTTTGCCTTATTTACATGTATATTACTTTTACCGACCCCCACCAACATAGTACCTTTGAAAAAACCAATGTATTCCCCATGAATTTATAATTTAGTTCACAGGGTTCATTTCCTATTATAATATTTAAACCTCAGGGCCTAAAATCTAATACTTCCATTCATATGATTGTATGATGGTGCTATTAAATAAAATGAATAATATATCTTATGTTATACATTTATATTCATATTATTTATTTATAATATTGTAAATAAAACAGTATTAGAGGGGAGCTGTGTTAATAAAAGACTTAATTTTACTTCAGAATATTATAGTTAAGATTCCATAAAGATCTTAATCTTTAAAGGGAATTTTCCCAAATTGAGTTCTTTATGGAACTGTTACAATCAAAGAAAAGATGCACATTTCTACTCCCCCTAAAATATGATTCTATCTTGCATACTTAATGGGTATTAGAGGTTTTCTTTACATTATTATGAACATTAAAAGAAAAAGTCATCCAACCAAGCCAGGGTTAGAAGACTTTTCATTCTTATGATTATAAATGTATATTAAGCCTAAGAAGTGCTCCTATAAACCTTCTATTGTGTGTCTTTATTAAATCTTACTAAAATGTTTTGCATAAACCTAAAAATATTTGATGTTGTTGAGAAACCCCAATCACATCCTGACACAAAATTTTACTAATTTTGATATTACATATTTTATAGGTCTAATGTTCAAATGCAAAGATCAAACTTTGGAGCTGTCAAAAATATGTTGCTGGAATGGTGTAAAGCCAAGACAAAGGGCTATGAGGTATGAAAGTAAAAATGTACTTGTATACAGTATGTAAATAAATGCCCAGTACTACAGTAAAAAATGCACAACATTGATAGCTTTTTTTGTGTTTACAGTTAAATACAATCCAATAGGAGGGATTGCATTACATTATGAACCGTAGTCAATATCAATTGTTTTATGCTACAAATTTGGTTTGATTCTATTTGTAGTTGTAGGCAATAGTGCATAGACCGTTCAGTTAGAACTTTTTAGAATAGCAGGTACTTTAGATCCCTATCTCCCAACAACAGGACCAATTAGTCCCAGCTGGGACAAAGGCAGAAGTTCTGGGACACTGGTACAGACCCTTTATATTGGGCTTGCACTGGGCAAACTAAGATGTTAAGGGGTATGTGGATCAGCAAGGGTCAGATGCGTTATTTAATGCGTAAAGGATATGTGTGTCACCTAATGCACCAGGGTTTTTGCCGGTCCTCACCTTTTCACTGCTCCGTAGCCAGCAGTGTAACAGAATACTGCAACATATACAAATTTACAGGAAGGGGACACCACACAGTGTAGCTACCGCATCAACAAGTGGCCTTTATTGCCACATGTTTCATACCATCCTTTTTCAAGCGTTATTTGATGCATAGATTATATAATACAAGTGTATTCTGTTTTATTTAGACTTTTGCAGCAGTTCATGATAATGGAAAGTTAACCCAGATGTAAAAATATAAGTTTAATCATTGGTCATATAAAAAGATAATGTAAATATAAGAATATTAAGGGCATATTTATAAATGTATAAACAACTTAAAGAAGAACTAAACTTAAACTCTACTGTGAAAGCTTTTCTTCCCCATTCTTAAAGCTTAAATGCCAACGTTCACTTTGAAAGTGAACTAACCTTTTAAGAAGGCTTCCATGTTGTTGCCAGTACAACTCACAGCCCATCTATTCTTTAAAGAGTCTTGTGAGCATGTGCATCTATTGGCCATGCCCACTAACCTCACTTTTCACTGTCTGTATGCACACATTTACTATACAGATGTATCCACACCAATATGGAAGTACCGCTACTTGTTACCCTTAGTTGTGATTTTCCTCCTCAGTAGGAAATACAAAATATGTGGGGGAAACAGATATTTTTTTCACACTGTTAAACATCAGTTGTGTGTCTGAGAGGCAGGATCTGCTGTCGTATGATTTGTGGCTAACAGAGGCAGGTCTCTGGCTGTTAGATTCTAGGGGACACAGCTGCAGCATTCAAACTAGTGAAGGGAGAGGTGAGACACAGTTTGGTGTGCAGTGAATGTACTCTGTCTCTTGGAACAATGTTGTCTGAGATTAATTCCCATTTAAAAAAAAAAAAAAAAAAAAAAAACAGATTAGGACAAAGGATCAGACCCGAATGCGAAGATCCAAATGAAACTTTGGGATCACAAAACTTTCCGTATTTTTTTTTCGGTTTCTACCTTCAAAAATATGGAGCTACTTTTAGGGGTTACCAATTATATGTGGTTAATATTGGTAACCCTCAAAAGTAAGTATACTATATTACGACTGTTACCAAAAATGCAAAGCTACTTTTCGAGGGTTAGAACTGTGCTTTTTCCTTCTCAGATACCAATATAATATATAATTATATATATATATATATATATTCACTTTACAGGTTGTATTGCCTTGGTGCTACTAAGAGATGGAATTTATGGTAGTTGGTTGTATCCAGTGCACTCATAGGTCTTTTTCTTATATAAACAAAACAATTTTTATTCACACATAATTTTAGTGCTACTAAATTATGTGTGAATAAAATTGTTTTGTTTATAGAAAAGACCTTATGAGTGCACTGGATACAACCAACTACTATATATATATATATATATATTAGCAGTCTTCCCAATCCAAAAAGGATACTTTATTCAGTGCAAAGTGCATAAAATCAGTACATCTACGGTAAGCTTTATCACATCTATGTAAAAAAAAAGTCTGTTTTTGTTGCCATTTTTTGATAATAGAGGGGATAATTGTGATATAATCCTAGTCAGATAACTAACTTCATACAGACTCCATGTTGCTCTTTATTCCTCAGTTTAAGGAGACAACAACAACTTTATTAACACTCCTAGGGCCATATTTATAAAGCCGTGGTATCGTTGTTCATTGATACTGTGACTTTAACGATCGGTATCGTAAATCTATGATAACAAAATCGTAGATTTATGATCCCCATAGTTTACCACTGCATGGTATGCTATCATCGAATGTTCGTTAATTAACGAACGTTCGGTGGTAAATGTACGATCACAGACTGCTGCCATCGCCACGGGGGCGAGGGTGGGCGTACACCCCGCCTGCCCCCTGAGGCGGCAGTTGCGACAGCCCACGGCGTGATCCTTTTCCAGCAGCCCCTCCCTGCTCCGTACGTCGGGTTTCAGCTACCTTCGTGGCGATACAGCACTTAGCGCATTGCGCTAAGTACAGTATTGCCACAAAGGGAGTTCAAACTACCTCAGTCTGGAGGGTTCAAGTCCCCTGGAAGACAGTTCCATAGCTTTACCGTTCTCACAGTGACAAACCCTTTGCCAACTACAACAGGGATTCACTTAACACAGAGCCATTTATAGTATAAGCAGCACAAGGATTTTTAAGTCCAAAATGCATCACCTTCCATTTATCAACATGACAAGATCTACTCCTCCTAAATCCATGCTGGTTACTACTTATAATGTCAGTCCTTGAAACATACTCTAGAATATGTTCCCTTATTACACTTTACAGTATCTTCCCCACCACCGAAGTTAAACTTACTGGCCTGTAATTACCCGGTTGTGAATGACTACCCTTTTTGAATAACATCAGCCTTTTTCCAATCCAGAGCCACAAATCCAGGCATGAGAGAATCTGGAAAAATAAGAAAACAATGGCTTAGATAAAACTGAACTTAGCTCCCTAAGGACCCGAGAATTTAACCTTCTGGAATGTCCTCTGTAGCAGGAATATTTCGTTTTTACATTTCGTGTTTACCTCCAGGTCCAATCTGGGGAAAAGACAGAAATATAACAGTTACATAAAACCAAAAATAAAACATAAATATTTTTAGTAGGCGGATCGTAGTGCCTAATTGTGTTAGGATTTGAATGCCTAGAGTAAGAGGGAAGTAGGAAAATATATAAAGTTTCAGAATAAGTTTGATTGGATCCTATAAAACATGTAGGTTAGCACAGGTAGGTAAAATTATGTGCTTACTCTATAATGGAGGTGGCCCAGGTGCAACACAGCCCCGAGCCCTTCGTGGAATAAACAGGTAAGAAACCGTCCCACTTCACCAAAATAAGTTTGGGGGTAATACTATTGAATACTTAGACCTCAGAATAACTATAGCAGGAGATTCTCTCCATACTGAGGACTATAGGAAACCAGAGGCCAGTAACAGTATCCTTCGCTCTGGCTCTAGCCATCCCCGTCACACTATAGAGGCCATTCCGTATGGCCAGTTTCTTCATCTGAGAAGGAACTGTTCCACCGACTCTTCTTTTAAGACATCTGCAGATTTGATGACAAAAAGATTTTTACGCCGAGGATACAAAGCCACCTCTCTCCATAAAGCATATATTAAAGCCCTAAACCAAGACAGGCTTACGATGATAGATAATAATAACATTCATAAATCTAAAAATAATAAAGATCTTTCAAGGGGTTTGTTTCTCTACAGATACAATCTCAGTATCCCTCAATTGTTAAAATTATCAAAAGATATTTGCTGATTTTAGAACAGACCTCAAACAGGTGTTAAATTTAGGTTACAATTTGTCCCTAGAAGAGCTATGTCTTTAGGCGACTTACTATCTCCGAGTATGGTTACCACCAATCAGACACCCCAGAGTAACTGGATGAGGTTTAGGGGCACTTATCAGTGTGGAGGCAAACATTGCAAAACCTGCAGACAAATAAAAAATTACGATGCCTGTGTGAGTAGAGTGACTAAGAAAAGATACTCTTTGAAACAGTATATTAATTGTAACACACCTTATGTAGTATGTTATCTCATGTTCCAAATGTGACATCCAGTATGTAGGATGCACGATTAGGGCCCTCAAATCCCTTATTAGGGAACACTTGAGAGATGTAATGATTCATAACATAAGAAGTCCGGTAGCCAGGCATTTTTATGAATGTAACAATAGTTAATTATCTTACAATTCAAGGTGTACAACATATACCTGAAAACAGAAGGGCAGGCAATCGTCAGTCACGTCTTCTTCAGGCAGAATTTAGTTGGATTTTCAATCTAGAAACAAGGACCCCTGATGGTCTCAATTCAATGTATGATGTCCTGTGTTACATAGGGTAATCACTAATGTATATATAAATATAGGATTCCTTTAGTCCTATTAACGTACTTTTCGTATTTATTACATAATGTTTTTTCATATTTAATGATTTTCAAGGTTTGGTTTGTTTATTCCTTTTGATGGTATATCTATTTTATTGTTTAGATTATGGTTTTTCTTATTTTCTGTTACTTTTTATTATGTATTATTTTTGTAAGCATTGCACTAGTATTTAGTGCCTTGTTGGGTTTGGTATCCCTACACGGCTAATGACTGTTGGCTAATTGGTCTGTATCAGGTGGATGCTGAGTTAGATAATTGTGTATAGCCTAGCATCATGGGATATCCAGGTCTTTTTAAGTCCGCCCTGTATGGTGTGTGATTCAGCCTATGACTAAGGGCGGAGCCTCGCCCGAAACGCGTCAGCCGGTTCACCTTGTAAGCCATTACGGGCTTGTGTACCGTGTCTCTCTAATAAATATAGCAACTTTTAAACACCTATAGCGGTCGTGTGGATCCTTTTCGGATGGATTGATTGCCCTTCACTTTGCTTTATCAAGTAGGAAAATACACTGTTCCATCTTCGGTAAGGTCTATTCATATTTAAATAAACCATGGTATATACCTGATTCGGGGAAAACGTAGAAGATCCATTCCGTTTGGCTCAGCTGGGCTCCCGCCCCCAACCTGTCGGCAATTAAACTGTGGCCCTTTAAGATATAATATCTCCCAAGGAACTTAGGGGAAGGAGGGGCACTAGGGCAACTATTGGTAACCCCAGGTGCATTTAAAGAGAGGGTTTCTGAGCTATTATAACATTACATGTAGTTATAAGTCAAAAGAGCTTAAATATATTGAACAAATATTGCCAAAATTAAAAACAAAATACATGGAGGAGAACTGTGTATCTTGTTTTTAATGTCGGCAACAAAGGCTAATCTTTACCTCAATTACAGAATTGAGTCTTGGTCCATCCTTTCTACAAATGTGTTGGTCTCTTCTGGGGTGCTCCGGATTCTCCTGGAACATACTCTCCCATGATGTAGCATGGTAGCAGGAACTTATACACACTAACTGTTCTATATATGATGTACCCTGTCTAGCTCTATTTCTTAAGCAGGTACATTACCCAGAATGGAGATTGCAGATTATTTTAATGTGTTGTCTGTAATCAGTTATGGTAGGTCGCCTTTTCATATATTGTTCCATCTCCCATTGTTTTCAATATCCTCCATTTGACAATATAGGTCACGCCTCTGAATCACCCACATAACGTCACTTGCAGAGTGTGATGCCCCAATTCAGCAACTCAGATGAAGGGCCTGGGCTCTGTGC
Source organism: Hymenochirus boettgeri (assembly GCA_019447015.1). NCBI lineage: Eukaryota > Metazoa > Chordata > Amphibia > Anura > Pipidae > Hymenochirus > Hymenochirus boettgeri. Next base: position 112,819,317 of record CM033475.1, on the reverse strand, counting down.
GCTGCCCGACTTCAACAACACAGACACAGAGTCTGCTTCAGTGACACAACAATAGCCTAATGTGCGGCTACACAACTCAGAGAGCTGCACACACATAACAACAGCTTCTATAACAGTGGAAACGAGATATTTCCCTTAAGGTCTGTCAAACATTACAATTTGCTCTAGGAAGGTTTCAAATATAAACCATGGAAATAACATGTTGCTATTGGTGATATGAAACACATTTGCAGTTATTTGCAGTTATTGTCATGCTAAGAAATTTAAAGCAGAGCCTCCTGGAATGTAACCACGCCCCCAGATATTGCTGTCAAGGCCATACCACCAAAATTCATGGTCACGCTCATACTCCAACCATCAAGACCTTGCCCCAAAGATAACTGCTATGACCCCAAACATTGCAACCGTGCCCCCAAATGTTGTAAGCACACTACCAGATATTGTGGTCACCCCCCCGCCCCAAAAAAAACATTACGACCCGTCCGTATACATCATGGCCACGCCCCCAAAAACCACAGTTACATCCCAAAATCACACCCATATCCACAAACATCCTGTACATGCCCCAAAACATCACAGACACACTTCCAAACACCACACAACCAAACTTGACACCCATGCCCCAAAACATCATACCCATGCCCCTAAATGGCATGGCCAGGCCCATACTTTGAAACAGCGTGGCCAGGCCAACAAATTTCATGTCCAAGCCTCCTGGACACCACAACATCAGACCCACCCCCAGGCTGTCCACACCCTAGAATGCTGTGCCCCCACCCACCGCAACATGCCCCATCCTCCTATAAATGTTTCAGTCCTATAATATGGACCTTTATCAAGCATGTTATAGGACCAAAACATTGCCTTTGTTGCGCCATGCTTGAATAAATACTTAAATATCTAGGAAAAGTCCTTTGTGTGCAACGAATTTACTATATGATGTTTATTAAGAAGACATAATCTACTGGAGAGCAGTGTGCCTGTTTAAAAAAAATATATATATATTATGGATCACCCTCCTGATGTGAAGAAAAAAACTGCCAGTCCCAAAAAACACCCTGATCAATAGGTCATCATTTTAAACAGTAAATATTCAGGTATGCTCACTGCTCACCGCCTCAGACCCGTCGCTAGGTCTACACAATATGAAATGTATGTAGAAACTTTGTTACGGGATCATACCCCTGACTTTGTCTTCAGAACTGGTCTTATTAGTTAGTAATCAGCATGGATTTTACTTGGTTTTTATGAAGAAGTGAGTAAGAATTTAGATTCTGGCATAGCAGTAGATACTGTACCGCATAGGCTACTAATGTATAAACCTAAAGGACTTTTGGCCTAGAAAAAACATTTGTACATGTATAGAGAATTGGTTATTGCATCGCAAACAGAGTGTGGTAGTCAAAGGAGCTACATCTATGTGGGCTAAAATTTTAAGTGGAGTGCCTCAGGGTTCCGTACTGGGGCTACTACTGTTTATACTCTGTTTATAAATGACTTAGAAGGGGGCATTGAGAGCAAGGTCTTTGCTGATGACACTAAGCTATACAGAGCTTTTGAAACTTCAAATGATGTGTATCTGTTTTATTCAATTAGATCAACTGGACTTGAAGTTTAGCTCTTGAAGACGTTTTGCTAATCATCTTAAGGATAAAGGACATACCTTTGAAGATTGTAATATTAACATATTGGCAAGGGAACGTGACTAGTTCAAAAGAGGTGTTAAGGAGGCCATTTATGTGAAAATAAAGAAACCAAGCCTAAATAGAGGTGGGGGGGGTTTCGACACCAACTGTCTGCCATGTACAATGCTGATTTGACACCTTACTCTGGGCGTTCCTATACACCTTTTAGGCACTATCCAATCACGCCCTTAACACTTGGCTGTGATATGCTAATTGGGATTTTCCAGGGTACTTAATTGCCACAGATTCCCCCCCCCCCCGCTACACATAAGTCATTCTGAATTGAGAAAGCCAGTCGGATGACTAGCTAAACGTCTTCAAGAACCAAACTTCAAGTCCAGTTGATCTAATTGAATACAACAGATATACCATGACCTGGAAGAATGAGAACCTTCACAAGCATATTTCAAATGATGTACAATTGCTGCAAGCTGACATAAATTATTAAAATGGGCAGCAGAATGGCAGATGAGATTTAATGTTGATAAATGTGAGGTGATGCATTTGGGGTTTAACAATCCTGATGCCACCTATACCATAAATAACTCTGTGTTAAGAGAATCTCGACTGGAAAAAGATTTGGGGGTTCTGGTAGAAAACAGACTTAGCTGTAGCAAACAATGCCAGAGAGCAATGACTAGAGCTAGCAAGATATTGAAAAAAAATGTATTCTCCCTCTTTACAGGCAGGGGTGTCCCCAGGGTTTTTGGCACCTGAAAACATTTTTGAATGTCGCACCTAGGTGGAGCGCGCCGCTGGGGCAAAATGGGCCTGGCTTTGTGTGTGGGCGTGGCTTCTTTGATGCGTGGCAACATTTTTGATCATTTTGTATTCGGAAACATTTATTTATACAGTTCAGCTGTTTTGACACCTTACTCTGGGCGTTCCTATAACACCTCTTAGCCACTATCTAATCACGCCCTTAACACCTCGCTGTGATATGCTAATTGGGATTTTCCAGGGTACATAATTGCCACAGATTCTTGGTACCGTCAATCTGAATTGAGAAGCCAGTCGGATGAACTAGCGAACGTCTTCAAGAACTAAACTTCAAGTCCATTGATCTAATTGAATACAACAGATATACCATGACCTGGATGAATGAGACCTTCATAAGCATCTCTCTCACACACACTCTCTCTCTCACAAACACACCCACTCTCGCCTACACTCCTCACACACTCCTCTCTCTCACACACTCTCTCTCACACACTCTCACCCACACTCTCTCACACACACTCTCTATCTCACACAAACTCTCTCACACCCCACTCTCACACACACGTTTTCACCCACCACACACTCTCTCTCTCACACACACCCACTCCGCCTACACACTCTCTCTCACACACTCTCTCTCACCCACACACTCTCTTCACACACACATTCACACCACACACTCTCTCACACACACTCCTCTCTCTCTCTCACACCACACACTCTCTCACAATAACTCTCTCTCACACACTCTCACACACACCCACTCTCGCCTACACTCTCTCTCACACAATCTCTCTCACACACTCTCTCTCTCTCACACACTCTCTCTCTACCACACACACACACACTCTCTCTCACACACATTCACACACAATCTCTCACACACACTGTGCGCTGCGCTGTCTTACTTTTGTTGATCGTGGCAATTTCAAGCAGATGTGTCAGTATCTGGACTAAAATAAGTTGAAAGGAGCAATATGGTAGTGGCAACTCACACACACCACTCACCTCACACTCAACACACTCTCACACACACTCTCTCTCTCACACACACACCCACTCTTGCCTACCACTCTCTCTCTCACACACTCTCTCTCACACACACTCTCTCACACACACATTCACACACACAATCACAAACACTCTCTCTCACACAAACTCTCACACCCACTCTCATACACACACCTTAACACAATAACGCTCTCTCAACACTCTCTCTCTCACACAAACTCTCTCACACCCCACTCTCTCTCACACAACACACACACACACTCTCTCTCTCTCTCTCTCACACACACACACACTATCTCTCTCACACAATAACTCTCTCTCACACACTCTCACACACACATTCACACACAATACAAACACTCTCTCTCACACAAACTCTCTCACACCCACTCTCACACACACTCTCTCTCTCACACACACACTCTCACACAATAACTCTCCTCCACACACTCTCTCTCACACACACACCCCCTCTCTCGCCTACACACTCTCTCACACACCACTCTCTCTCTCACACAAACTCTCTCACACCCACTCTCACACACACTGTTTCCACACACACACGCACACACACTCCTCTCTCACACAATAACCCTCTCTCCTCACACACTCTCACACACACACTCTCTTTCTCACACACACACCACTCTCACCTACACTCTCTCTCTCACACACATTCACACATCACACACCTCTCTCATACACACTCTCTCCACACCACTCTCTCACACACATTTCACACACACACACACCCACACACACACACTCTCTCTCTCCACACACACACACCTTATCTCTCTCACACAATAACTCTCTCACACACTCTCTCCACACACTCACACACACAATCACAAACACTCTCTCCTCACACAAACTCTCTCACACACCACCTCTCTCTCTCACACACAACACCTCTCACACAATACTCTCTCTCACACACTCTCCCGCCTACACACTCTCACACACACTCTCTCTCACCCACTCTCACACACACTGTTTCACACACACACACACACACAACTCTCTCTCTCACACACTATCTCTCTCTCCCACACACAATAACTATCTCTCCACACCCTCACACACACTCTCTCACACACACATTCACACACACATCACAAAAACACTCTCTCTCACACAACTCTCACACCCCACTCTCTCTCTCTCACACACACCTCTCACACAATATCTCTCCTCGCACACACTCTCTCTCTCACACACAACCCACTCTCGCCTACAACACTCTCTCACACCACACTCTCTCTCTCACACAAACTCTCTCAACCCACTCTCACCACACACTGTTTCACACACACACACCACACACACACACACACACACACACACACACACTCTCTCTCTCTCTCTCTCACACACTCTCACACACACTCTCTCTCTCCACACACACCCACTCTCACCTACACTCTCTTACACATTCTCTCACACACATTCACACACACAATCTCAAACACACACTCTCTTACACACTCTCACACACACTCTCTCACACACACATTTACACACAATCTCAACCACACACACTCTCTCTCACACACAACTCTCTCACACACACACTGTTTCACACACACACACCACACAACTCTCTCTCTCTCTCTCACACTCTCTCTCACACACACCACACTCTCCTCTCTCTCTCTCCTCTCTCTCACACACACACACACACACACTTCACCCTCACACTCTCACACACACACACTCACACCACTCACTCTCTCTCTCACACACACACACTCTCTCTCTCACACACACCCTCTCGCTACACTCTCCTCTCTCTCACACACTCTCTCCAACACATCACTTTCTCACACACACTCTCTCACACATTCACACACAATCTCAACACACACTCTCTCTCTCACACAAACTCTATCACACCCACTCTCATGCACACTGTTTCACACACCCACCACACACTCTCTCACACACAATCTCTCTCTCACACACACCAACCTCACACAATAACTCTCTAACAACTCTCTCTCACACACACACCCACTCTCGCCTACACTCTCTCTCCACACACTCTCTCTCACACACATTCACACACACAATCTCAAACACACACTCTCCCCACAAAACTCTCTCACACCCACTGTTTCACACACACACACACTCTCACACACTCTCTCACACACACACTCTTACACAACATTCCACACACACTCACACACACACTCTCTCACACACATATCTGTTGTATTCAATTAGATCAACTGGACTTGAAGTTTAGTTCTTGAAGACGTTTCGCTAGTCATCCGACTGGCTTTCTCAATTCAGAATGTCTTGTACAAGAATCTGTGGCAATTTAGTACCCTGGAAAAATCCCATTAGCATATCACAGCGAGGTTTTTAAGTGCGTGATTAGATAGTGGCTAAGAGTTGTTATAGGAACACCCAGAGTAAGGTTTCAAACCACATTGTACATGGCAGACAGATGGTGTCGAACCCCCCCCCCTCTATTTAGGCTTGGTTTCTTTATTTCACATAAATGGCCTCTTGAACCAGTCCCGTTCCTTTGCCAATATGTTAACATTACAATCTTCATTACAAAGATTGTAATGTTAACATATTGGCAAAGGAACGGGACTGGTTCCAGAGAGGTGTTAAGAGGCCATTTATGTAAAATAAGAAACCAAGCCTAAATAGAGTGGGGGGGGTCGACACCATCTGTCTCATGTACAATGCTGTTTTGAAACCTTACTCTGGGCGTTCCTATACACCTCTTAGCCACTATCTAATCACGCCCTTAACACCCGCTGTGATATGCTAATTGGGATTTTCCAGGGTACATAATTGCCACAGATCTTGTACAAGTCATTCTGAATTGAGAAAGCCAGTCGGATGACTAGCGAACGTCTTCAAGAACTAAACTTCAAGTCCAGTTGATCTAATTGAATACAACAGATATACCATGACCTGGATGATGAGAACCTTCATAAGCATCTCTCTCACACACACTCTCTCTCTCACAAACACACCCACTCTCGCCTACACTCTCTCATCTCCACACACTCTCTCTCTCACACACTCTCTCTCACACACTCTCTCACACACACTCTCACACACACTCTCTCACAACACACTCTCTACTCCACAAACTCTCCACACCCACTCTCACACACACTGTTTTCACACACACACACACTCTCTCTCTCACACCACCCACTCTTGCCTACACCCTCTCTCCTCACACACTCTCTCTCACACACCACCTCTCTCACACACACATTCACACAACACACCTCTCACACACACACTCTCTCTCTCTCTCACACACACCCTCTCTCACAATAACTCTCTCTCACACACCTCACACAACCCCACTCTCGCCTACCACTCTCTCTCACACAATCTCTCACACACTCTCTCTCTCACACTCTCTCTCTCACACACACACACACTCTCTCTCACACACATTCACACACAATCTCTCACACACACTGCCTGCGCTGCGCTGTCTTACTTTTGTTGATCGTGGCAATTTCAAGCAGATGTGTCAGTATCTGGACTAAAATAAGTTGAAAGGAGCAATATGGTAGTGGCAACTCACACACACCACACTCCGCCTCTCACCTCAGACACACTCTCACACACACTCTCTCTCTCACACACTCTCTCACACCACACATTCACACACACAATCACAAACACTCTCTCTCACACAAACTCACACCCACTCTCATAACACACCTTAACACAATACGCTCTCTCACACACTCTCTCTCTCACACAAACTCTCTCACAACCCCTCTCTCTCACACCCACACACACACCACACACCACACACCTCTCTCTCTCTCTCTCTCTCTCTCACACACACACACTATCTCTCTCACACAATAACTCTCTCTCCCACACTCTCACACACACATTCACACACACAATCACACAACACTCTCTCTCACACAAACTCTCTCACACCCACTCTCACACACACTCTCTCTCTCACACACACACTCTCACACAATAACTCTCTCTACACACTCTCGCTCTCACACACACCCCACTCTCGCCTACACCTCTCTCACACACACTCTCTCTCTCACACAAACTCTCTCACACCCACTCTCACACACACTGTTTCACACACACCACGCACACACACTCTCTCTCTCACACATAACCCTCTCTCACACACTCTCACACACACTCTCTCTCTCTCTCACACACCCCCCCACTCTCCCTACACTCTCTCCTCTCACACACATTCACACACACACCTCTCTCACATACACACTCTCTCACACACCTCTCTCACACACAGTTTCACACACACACACACACACACACACACTCTCTCTCACACACCACACACACATTACTCTCTCACACAATAACTCCTCTCACACACCACACACACACACTCTCTCACACACTCACACACACAATCACAAACACTCTCTCTCACACAAACTCTCTCCCACACCCACTCTCTCTCTCACACACATTCAACACACACTCTCTCATACACACTCTCTCACACACCACTCTCTCACACAAGTTTCACACACACACACACACACACACACCACCCACACTCTCTCTCACACACACACCCACTCTTGCCTACACACTCTCTCTCACACACCTCTCTCACACACACTCTCTCACACCACCACATTCACACACAACACCTCTCACACACACTCTCTCTCTCTCTCACACACACACTCTCTCACATAACTCTCTCTCACACACTCTCACACACACCCACTCTCGCCTACACTCTCTCTCACACAATCTCTCTCACCACTCTCTCTCTCACACACTCTCTCTCTCACACACACACACACCTCTCTCTCACACACATTCACACACAATCTCTCACACAACACTGCGCTGCGCTGTCTTACTTTTTTGATCGTGGGCAATTTCAAGCAGAGTGTGTCAGTATCTGGACTAAAATAAGTTGAAAAGAGCATATGGTAGTGGCAACTCACACACACACACTCACCCTCACACACTCAGACACACTCTCACACACACTCTCTCTCTCTCTCACACACCACCCACTCTCACCTACACTCTCTCTCTCTCCACACAATTCACAACACACACTCTCTCATACACTCTCTCACACACACTCTCTCACACACCAGTTTCACACACACACACCACACACCACTCTCTCTCACACACAACACCCAACATTATCTCTCTCACACAATAACTCTCTCACACACTCACACACACACTCTCTCACACCACTCACACACACAATCACAAACCAAACACTCTCTCTCACACAAACTCTCTCACACCCACTCTCTCTCTCACACACATTCACACACACACTCTCTCATACCACACTCTCTCACACACACTCTCCTCACACACAGTTTCACACACACACACCACACACACACACACCTCTCTCTCTCTCCCCCCACACACACACACCATTATCTCTCTCACACAATAACTCTCTCACACACTCACACACACACTCTCTCACACACTCACACACCATCACAACACCTCTCTCACACAAACTCTCTCACACCCACTCTCTCTCTCACACACACACACTCCACACAACTCTCCACATCTCCTCTCTCACACACAACCCTCGCCTACACACTCTCACACACACTCTCTCTCACCACTCTCACACACACTGTTTCACACACACACACACACACACACACACACCACTCTCTCTCACACACTATCTCTCTCACACACATAACTATCTCTCACACACCCTCACACCCCTCTCTCACACACACATTCACACACACAATCACAAACACTCTCTCTCCACAAACTCTCACCTCCCACTCTCTCTCTCACAACACACTCTCACACAATATCTCTCCTCTCACACACTCTCTCTTTCTCACACACACCCACTCTCCACACACTCTACACACTCTCTCACCCACCAACTCTCTCTCTCACACAAACTCTCTCACACCCACTCCACACCACACATGTTTCACCACACACACACACTCTCCTCTCCTTCTCACACTCTCTCACACACACTCTCTCTCACACACACCCACTCTCACCTACACTCTCTTACACATTCTCTCACACACATCACACACACAATCTCAAACACACACTCTCTTACACACTCTCACACAACACTCTCTCACACACACATTTACACACAATCTCAAACACACACCTCCTCTCACACAAACTCTCTCACACACACTGTTTCACACCACACACACACACACACACACACACACACTCTCTCTCTCTCTCTCTCACACTCTCTCTCACACCACAAACCACACTCTCTCTCCTCTCCCTCTCTCACACACACACACTTTCACTCACACTCTCACACTCACCACACTCACTCCCACACACACCCACCTCTCACACACCCCACTCTCGCCTACACTCTCTCTCTCACACACACTCTCTAACACACACTTCTCCACACACACTCTCTCACACCACTCTCTCACACATTCACACACAATCTCAAACACACACTCTCTCTCTCACACAACTCTATCACACCCACTCTCATGCACACTGTTTCACACACACACACACACACACTCCTCAACACACAATCTCTCTCTCACACACACACACTCACACATAACTCTCTAACACACTCTCTCTCTCTCACACACACCCACTCTCGCCTACACTCTCTCTCACCACTCTCTCTCACACACTCTCTCTCACACACATTCACACACACAATCTCAAACACACACTCTCTCACACAAACTCTCTCACACCCACTGTTTCACACACACACACACACACACACACACACACACACACACAAAACTCTCTCACCACCCACTCTCACACCACTGTTTCACACACACACACACACACTCTCTCTCTCTCTCTCACACACTCTCACACACACTCTCTCTCTCACACACACCCACTCTCACCTACACTCTCTTACACATTCTCTCACACACATTCACAAACACAATCTCAAACACACACTCTCTTACACACTCACACACACTCTCTCACACACACATTTACACACAATCTCAAACACACAAACTCTCTCACACCAACACTCTCTCACACACACTGTTTCACACACACACACACACACACCACCTCTCCTTCTCTCTCACACTCTCTCACACACACAACCACACTCTCTCTCTCTCTCTCACACACACACTTTCCCTCACACTCTCACACTCACACCACTCACTCTCTCACACACCCACACCTCTCCCACACACCACCCACTCCGCCTACACTCTCTCTCTCACACCACTCTCTAACACACACTTTCTCACACACACTCTCCACACACTCTCTCACACATTCACACACAATCTCAAACACACACTCTCTCCTCTCACACAAACTCTATCACACCCACTCTCATGCACACTGTTCATCACACACACACCCACACAACACTCTTCTCACACACTCTCTCTCTCACACACACACACTCACACAATAACTCTCTAACACACTCTCTCTCTCTCACACACACCCACTCTCGCCTACACTCTCTCTCACACACTCTCTCTCTCACACACATTCACACACACAATCTAAACACACACTCTCTCACACAAACTCTCTCACACCCACTGTTTCACACACAACACACCCACCACACACACACACACACACACACACACACACACACACCACACACTCTCCTCTCTCTCTCTCACACACACTATCACACACACAATCTCAAACACACACTCCTTCACTCAAACACACACACCCACACCCCTCTCACCTACACTCTCTTACACCTTCTCTCACACACATTCACACACACAATCTCAACCCACACTCTCTTACCACACTCTCACACACACACATTACACACAATCTCAAACACACACACTCTCTCTCACACAAATCTCTCACACACACTGTTTCACACACACACACAACACACACACTCTCTCTCTCTCTCTCCACACTCTCTCTCACACACAACCACACCTCCTCTCTCCTCTCTCTCTCACACACACACACCCACTTTCACTCACACTCTCACACCCACACACACTCACTCTCTCACACACACACACACTCTCTCAACACACACCCCTCTCGCCTACCTCCTCCTCTCACACACACTCTCTACACACACTTTCTCACACACACTCTCTCACACACTCTCTCACACATTCACACAACAAATCTCAAACACACACTCTCTCTCTCACAAACTCTATCACACCCACTCTCATGCACACTGTTTCACACACACACACACACAACACACTCTCTCCACACAATCTCTCTCTCACACACCCCACACTCACACAATAACTCTCTAACACACTCTCCTCTCTCACACCACCCCACTCTCGCCTACACTCTCTCTCACACACTCTCTCTCACACACATTCACACACACAATCTCAAACACACACTCTCTCACACAAACTCTCCTCACACCCACTGTTTCACACACACACACACACACACACACACACACACACACCACACACTCTCTCCTCTCTCTCTCTCACACACACATCACACACACAATCTCAAACACACACACCCTCTCACTCAACACACACAACACACACACACACTCTCACTCACACACACACAATCACACTCTCTCTCACTCTCACACACACACACACTATCTCACACACACACTTTCACTCACACTCTCTCTCACACACACCACACACTCACACTCCTCACACACCTCTCTCCACACACTCTTGTCACACATTCACACACACTCTCTCTCTCCACAACACACTCTCTCACACACCACACCACACTCTCACCACAATAACCTCTCCTCCTCTCTCACACACTCTCTTTCTCACACACAACCCCACTCCTCGCCTACACTCTCTCTCACACACTCTCTCACAACAACATTCACACACACACAATCTCAAACACACACTCTCTCTCTCACACAAACTCTCTCCAACCCACTCTCAACACACACACACACACACACCACCACACACTCTCAACACACACACACACACACCACACACACACCCCCCACACACACCTCACACACACACCTCTCTCACACCACACTCTCTCACACACACACTCTCTCACACCTCTCTCACACCCACTGTTTCACACACACACACACACACACCACCCACACACACACCCACACTCACACAAACCACACTCTCTCTCTCTCACACACACTATCTCAGACACACACTTTCACTCACACAGTCTCACCACACACACACTCCTTCACACACACTCACACACACCTCTCACTCACCTCACACTCTCTCTCCACACCTCTCACTCACCCACACCACACACACACACACACACCACACACTCTCACTCACACACACACAATCACACTCCTCTCTCACTCTCACACACACACACCTACTCTCACACACAACTTTTCACTCACACTCTCTCTCACACACACACACACACTCTCACACACACCTCTCTCACACACTCTGTCACACATTCACACACCTCTCTCTCTACACACACTCTCTCTCACACACACACACACTCTCCACACAATAACTCTCTCTCACACACCTCTCTTTCTCACACACACCCCACTCTCGCCTACACTCTCTCTCACACACTCTCTCACACACATTCACACACAAAAACAACAATCTCAAACACCCTCTCTCACACAAACTCTCTCACACCCACTCTCACACACACAGTTTCACACACACACACACACACACCTCACACCACACACACACACACACACACTCACTCAAACACACACACACACACACACTCTCTCACACACACTCTCTCACACCCACTGTTTCACACACACACACACACTCTCTCTCCACACACACACACACACACAAAACCACACTCTCTCTCTCTCACACACACTACTCAGACACCACCTTTCACTCACACGTCTCACACACACACTCTCCTTCACACACACTCACACACACTCTCACTCACACACACACTCTCACTCACACACACACTCTCTCTCACACTCTCTCACTCACACACACACACACACACACACACACCACCACACCACACACACTCTCCCACACACTTTCACTCACACACTCTCACACACACACACTCTCACACTCACAGTGTCAGGGTTCCGGAAAAAACCTGCAGGCTGCAGCTCCTACAACTCCCCACAGATCGCAGCAGAGCAGTTAGTGCAACTTTCAGTTCTGGACGTCCCCAGTCTTCAGGATTTGCAGGCGCTGCTGTGATTGGGTAGGTTCCGAACTTCTGAGCGTTCTTGACACAGGCGCTCCTAAGGTGCTAACGCTGCGCTATTAAAAGGGGGGGAACCCGGGGAAATGCCGCCTTGAGCAACTTGCCACCATGAGCAACTTTTTCAAGTTGTTTCATGGTAGAAGCGGCACTGTTTACAAGGCACTGAGCAGTTCAGAAAAGGCCAACTAAAATAATAAAGGGAATGGAGGGGCTTGACAATGCAGGCAGATTACGGCTGCTTACATTAGAGAAGGGACATTTGCGTGGGGAATTTCGATTGCCACTTGGAGTCAGGATGGAATTTTTTAGCCTTTCTCTGGATCAACTGTTAGGTGGGGTTAAAAAGGAGGCTGAAAATGTTGAACTTGATAGACCTATGTCTTTATTTAACTTCAATTATTATGTTACTATGTATCTTGCACTTAGTCCTGCACAATTTTATATCATCAGCAAACACAGAGATCATTTTTGCAATGCCCAACAGGTCATATATAAATAGGTCATTTATAAAAAGGTTAAACAGTACTGGGCTGAGGATAGATCCATGGGGAACACCACTAACAAAGGTCTAACTAGAAAATGTTCCATTACTAACGACTCTTTGTAATCTAGCCTTCCTTATCATTCCAAAGGCAGCTATAAACTTGAGACGTAAGTTGCACCCACCTTAAAGGTAGGACCAGCCCCCAAAGGTTTAAATACCCCTTCCCAATAACCCCCAGACAGTGTTTTTGTCCTACCAGTCCTCAAGTTTGCTAAATTTTCTTTGCCTAACCCAAAAGATTAGCCTTGCTGTAGTGGTTCCTTGTTGATCCTTGGGGAGATACTGCCTCTGTCTTTGGCAGTTACAATGTGTTAACACTTCTGCTTACCCAGTGCCTGTTCTCAATGTAACAGCTACCGATGTTACTGGTTTTAGAATTCCCCATGTGCTGGTTTTCCCATGGCTGCTTTAAATGACATCATCGCACATACCCGAATGTGAATGTGGAAGTTGGGAGCCACATGGAGTTCCATGTCACGTGATAGAGCAGGAAATTTAAATTCTAGCATCAGGTAGATTCAGTGCTGCTTCCTCTGTCTGTTGGTATAGCGTAGTCTTATCTGTTCTGTTCTGCCTGCCTCTCCCAGGTAATCTTCTCTGGCTGCTTTCCAGTTTTCTGTTACCTGGTCTGGTGAAATACCTCAACCCACTGTCACTTACCCTCCACCCCCTGCTAAGTGCAAAGCTACAGCTAAAGCAAACTTTTGTCCAGGGTGTTATACATGGTTGCCAGGTGCCCCTATTTGGTCCGAACTGCACCAACTGCAGGGAAAAAATCCAGAGTCCCGCAGTCAGGGCTGAAATCCTGTCCAGAGACCATCCCTGGCAGCCCTGCTTAGTTACACCCACTCATGCCCCTAACTCTGCCTCTGGCTGCAGCCCCACCCCTATATCCACTTTTGCCATGCCCCTGGCCTGCTCATCATGATGTCACAGTGACATCATGGCCCTGCCAACTCCCGCTTGGGGGAGGCCAAGATGGCAACCCTGGTGTGATATAAGAATGGCCAAGGACTATCCTGAGAAATTGTCTTTTCTGTATCAAGAAAGTTAAGGATCCATCTCCTACTTCTGAATTTTCTTTTTTTCATTTAAAAAAAAAAAAATTTTTAAATTGTCAAGTTGTAAATTCTTCTAAACTTTTAACTCCTTCTACTTCTACTCCTTAGGCTGTTCTTTTTGTAAATATAAAGCAGGAATAGACCTCTAGCCTTAGATGAGCCTGGCACACCCTTACCTACTCCTTCTTTGGAACTTATCTTATCCACAAAGGATTGGGGAAGCTTCAGAAAAATATTTTTATTCCCTTCAACAATTCTTGAACCTTTTCTTAAACTACACTTTAAAAGTGTAGTTTAAGTGTTAAGCCAGAAAGTTGCTTGTTCTCAGGAGGTGTGAAAAAGAATAATTTAATTCTTATCCACAAGGCCATTAAATTTGAGTCCAGATTGGAAGTTTCTCTCCCTAAGAAATGTCTTATATGGTTCCTCCTGAGATTTAGCTCCAAAGGTGGATTCTACTGTGGCACTAACAGTGAAGAGAACCACTCTAATATTAGAGGATAAAACAACTCTCAAGGACCCATCCATTCTTTCAGCTGGGGCAGCTATAAGATCTTCTGTTGCTGCAGCCTCAGTAGAAAAAGACTTAATGATTTGGTTTTCTGAACTTGAAATTTGCCTCAAGAAAGTTAATCAGCCTGATCAATCACTTAAAGATATCCAAATGCTACATACAGTACAGTGGCATTTTACCTGTCTGATGCTGCTCTCTCTTCCATTAAGTTGTCTGCCAGATCAGATTTTTTTTCTTCAGTATCTAGATCTGGCTGAAACCTTGGACTGCTGATTGTGCCTCCAAATATAGGTTATGTGGTTTACCCTTCCGAGTGAGCCAGACTTTTGGGTCCTAAAATGTCTAAGTAAGGCTCCTTTTTAACCTTTGACCATTAATCTACTCACCTGGAAGACCGCCTGTCATACAATTATTAATGTTTAGTTCTCCTAATCCCCCTCCCCTCCCTTAATCACTGTCTTCTTGTAGCGCCTGCGACGCTTATAAGTTCTGCACAACTTCACCATGGGCACTGCTCTACTTACACATCTCCCTTTACCTCCCCACTTTTCTGTGCTGATTCTCTTAAATGTTGCAGAAAGTGTGCTGGCTGTGCAAAGAGGGTGACATGGGTCACATATTATAACTTCTGCTTCTGGAGTGACAGGTCTTTCCCAGTAAATGCTGTGTTTTCAAATGATGATTTCAAATGATGATTTCTCAGAATCTGCAGCTCAGATTTAAAATCTGAAAAGTTTTGGAGCGGTTTTGTATTGTAAAGGTACACTTTTTGAAAGATACCCTTTAAAGCAGATACACTCAATTTTTTTTGTGAGGCATTACAGACTGGATGTTCTCCATCAAAAGGAAGGGATTTGGCCATAGTGCTATGAAATCTGTAATGGGCTTCCTGTTTAATCTGTGCTTTTCTTACTTCTTGGGAATATTTCAATTTTTTTGCTGCCTTTGAAGTGATAAGGAGAGCCTACATTTATACTTATGAAAATTTGGTTTCTTTGGGTTCCAAATACAGCAATTGGATCCTTCCCTATAGTAAAATATTCTTTATTGGCTTTTTGGTTGTTTTATTTAATGCTTGGAATTTTCACTTTTAACAACCTTTAGGTGCTGGTCCTCTACCTTCAAGGCAAGTGGGACTTTCATTTCAAGTTTATTGCTGCCAATGGAATTCAAGGAAAATACATTTTTAGTATAAATTTAGGTTTTTTAGCCAGTTCTTAATCCAAGTATCAGAAATGTTAGGACATAAGCATACATAATAACATTCTTATGATGAACTGTATCAAAGGCTTTAGCAAAATCCAAATAAATCAAATCCACAGACCCCCAAGATCTATTTGAAGACTCACCTCTTTACCGAAGGAAATCAGATTGATTTGGCAGGACCAATCAGATTGGTTTGACATAAATGCTGTAACCTACTTGTAATGTTGTAATCCAAAATGTATTCCAATATCTTATACTGTATTTCTAAAAGCATTTCCTCCATAAATGACTGGCAGATTGCTGATTTGGTACCTATATTTAAAATGGTTCACTATTCCCAGTAATTATAGGCCTATCACTTGGAACAAGATCAGATATTAAGGAATCCTGGGATCCTTAGCTATTAAAGAATCCTGGGATGATGTCCATTTCCAAAAATGCTCGTGATTTTTTTTATTTCTAATTTCTTTCCAAATTTTGTTATTTTGAAATGTAAAGAGCCATGCACACCAGACTTGAGTATCCTGTGTACTTTATTGTATCATACACAGGTACATCAAAGTGACGTTTCGGTACAGCGTACCTTCTTCAGACAAAAACTTTATTACAATGTATCATTAAAAAAAAACCTTATATAGACCCAGGAAGTATATCTTTAGTGGCACCTAGAGGAAAAACTATGAATAACACCATAAATACCACCATGGTGTTATTCATGGTTTTTCCTCTAGGTGTCACTAAAGATATACTTCCTGGGTCTACATAAGCAAGATAGCATAGGCCGCAGGCGCCGGCAAAACTGGAGGGAGTGGCCAGCCCAGCACCTCATTCTGCACAGGCAGCCACACCACAGGCCCACACCCACAGCACAGTCAGCAGCACTAAATCATAGCTCCCAACAGTCCCGTTTTCGGCGGGACTGTCCCGTTTTTGGGGTCCTTTCCCGCTGTCCCGGCACCCCCTCTCTGTTCCCGCATTGCCCCGTTTTTTTCCGGTTCTGGTCCATTTTTTAGGGTAAAACGCTAAACCGGAAGTGCACTAGCAGGCGTTAGGACCCTGCAGTTGGAGATTCCAGTCCTGCCTGCTGGGGGTGGGGCTTTGACCAGAACGGAGCTGCTGGGGATTGAGGTGGGAGAGGGAGAGAGAAAACTGCTGAATCTGTGTGAGACTCTGTGCATGTACTTAAACACTCCAGATGAACTTGCATTGTAACAGAGTTAGATACTAGTCCAGCACACACAGTAAATACAGGCACCAAACATTATTTCTTCCCTTACAGGGCCAGTGTTAGCTTCTAGTAAGGGGCAGTTAGGGGTGCAGTGCCTGCAAAGCTAGGTACACAGATAGTTATGCTCATATCTAGTCAGTAGTGTGCCCTGGGGGGACAAGACTTTGTGTTTCAGTATATATCTGTATGTGTGTGTGTAGTGTGTATCAGTGCATGAGTGTGTCATGTGTGTAGTGTGTCAGTATATCAGTGCATGTGTAGTGTGTGTCAGTATACGTGCATGAGTGTCCAAATAATATCAGTGTACATGTGTCATGTTTGTAGTGTGTGTCAGCATATCTCCATGTGTGTGTGGTGTATGTGTCCGTATATCAGTGTATGTGTGTCATGTATGTAGTGTGTGTGTCAGTATATTTGTGTATGTGTCTCAGTATATCAGTGCATGTGTGAGTCTTGTGTGTGTCAGTATATGAATGCATGTGTGTGTCAGTGTATGCTGGTGTGTGTCTCAGTATGTCAGTCAGTGTATGTGTGTCAGTTTGTGTCCATGTTTGTGTGTCTATGTCAGTGCATGTTTGTGTCATATGTGTGGTTAAGCGTATGTTTGTGGCAAAGATAGATATAGGTTGACACAGACAGACAGATAGATAAACAGGTAGATAGAAAGATACAGATAGGTAGACAGACAGACAGACAGAGATAAATGAATATACAGGTAGATAAAAAGATGCAGATAGACAAATAGATAGACAGGTAGACAGACAGAAAGAGATAAATACATAAGATAGACAGGTAGGTAGATGGACAGAAAGACATAAATAGATAAGATGAACAGAAAGATAGATAGACAGACAGAAAAAGATAGATATACAGACCAGACTATAAAAACAGATACAGACAAATACAAATAAACACTGATATTAGCATACTGGGTAGTGGCGTATGCGTATAGTCTTCTTTTTCATGGTATTTATCTTTAAATTGGGGGCGTAACCTATGAAAGATGGGAGTGGTTTAAGAAAACGGGTGTGGCCTAATAAAAGAGCCCGCAACTCGCTCTCCTTTTTACTGTCCCTCTTTTGTGTTTTCAAATGTTGGGAGGTATGCTTCACACTCACTGACAGACACTGTCTGTCACTACGGTGTCTCTGTGAGTGTGACAGAGACAGAGAGAGTGGACTTGGAGCCTTGGAGCTTGGAGGAGCTGAGCAGACCAACCGAGCAGTGAGCAGTCAGCAGTCGCAGACCGAGACCGTCCACCACAGCTGCCTGGTGCCTGCAAGTTGTAACTTGTAACTGTAAGTGTACTTTAAAAAAAAAAATACTATTAACTAACTCTAGACTAGTGTCTTACTGTCTTCTATTATTCTATATGTGACTCATCACAGGACAGCCAGCCAGGTCCCAAGCTTGGGGTGGGGGGTTGGGGGGTCTGTCTGGGTTTGGGGCTGGCTGGATTGATTCAGTGGCCTCAGGCTCAGCCCTCATGGCCTGTTTGAATGTACCCTCCCTCCCTGGGTCTTTATCATGGGGGGATGTCTCACGTGGCACGGTGGCTGGATTCATTGGCCTGCTGTAAGTACTTAAAAAAAACAAACTACTATTTAACTAACTCTAACTGTCTAGTGTCTTCTATATGTGACTCACAGGACAGCGCCAGGTCCCAAGCTTGGGGGGGGGGGTTTGGGGTTGGGGGGCTGGCTGGATTGATTAAGTGAGTGGCCTCAGCCCTCATGGCTTGTTGTAATGTAACCTCCCTGGGGTCTTTATCATGGGGGGGATGTCTCACGTCACGTGGCTGGATTCATTGGCCTGTAACCTCCCTGTCCCTGGGGACTGGGGTCTTATCGGGGGGGGCTGCTGGCTAGATCAGTGGCCTGTAACCTCCCTGCCTGGGGTCATATCATGGGGGGGTGGCTAAACTTAGTCAGTGGCCTGGCTGTAACCTCCTCCCTGGGGTCACCATCTTATCATGGGGGGGTGGCTGTGTCAGTGGCCTGTAACCTCCCTGGGGTCTTATCATGGCCATGGGGGGTCTCCCTCCCTGGGTGGGGTCTTATCATGGGGGGGGGCTGGCTAGATTCAGCACGTGTGCGTGGGCAGCGTGGCCTATAACCTCCCTGGGGTCTTATCATGGGCCTATGAATGTATAGGGAGTCAGGGACTTAGGGAGAGATTATTAGGGGTATGTGGTCATAGGGGCTGCTGGGATATTGGTTATGGGTCTCTGTATAGGGAGGAGGGTTAGGGGTATACCGTGTAATGTTGTCATGGGGGGGTGCTGGGAGATATTGGTTATGGGTCTCTATAGGGAGAGGTTAGGGGTATGTGGTCATGAAGTTCCCCTGTATATTGTAGGATATTATATATACGTGAATGATGATTAATATTTCTTATAAACAATGTTTCTGAATTACGAATTCCTGTATGCAGGGCAGCCAGAGCCCGGACCACAGCTACACAGTGACAGTTGGAGTTTTTTGTGTGGGGGAAAAAATTGCCTTTTTTGATTTTGCAGCATTCCCATACAGTAATCCCATACAGTAATAACATCTGGATTTGGCTATTACTGTATGAGACTACTGTATGGGAATTCTGCTGTCCATTTAAAGGGCAACTAAAGCTTTAAAACAATACAGAATCAGAAGGCAATCTTTCTCGAGTCAATCACTTTTACTCCTTTTTCCAGGTAAAATAGGCACCACGATTTTTACTTGAGTATATAGTAAGTGTGATTTATGTTTGTGTTTCTGGGGGTCTTTTTGGGCTGTTTGACTTGAAATCAATCGCATAATCTCTTTTAAATTGTAGTGAGCATTAAGCTGTAAGATTTATGTGTTGTGTTTTTTGGAGCCTTTTTTTGGGGGGGCGGAGGTGGGGGGGTAGTGGGCAGCTGCTCATTAGTAAAGTCCTGGGGTAAATTTTCCTCCATCCATATTAAAATGAGGAGAAATAGATGAATGCTTTTATTTCAGGTGCTCTGTCTTCTAATTCAGTACCTGAGGCTTTAGTTGCACTTTAAAAAGCTGCAGACCTACTATTAAAGAGTTGGCAAATACCTATATTATTCTACAAATTTTGACTTTTGAAAAATCTGTTGATTTCAATTTCATCCGCTTTTTGTTGGTAGTGCCATGACATTTATTTTCTCAACAGCCCTTTTTCCCCTTCCTTATTCATAACATTCATTTCTCAGTAGAAATTGGCTGTTGGGTGGGTCAAACGGTCAAGGGCAGACCATAAAGGTCTGTATTAGGGCCTGCAAACGAGAAGTCAGTATTCCAATCTTCCAGAAGCATTTATTTATACACAGACACAATGCTGAATGGGCAGGTTAAGTCATTGATAGACAAATACTGCTCTTTTTTTTTTTAAACGCATTGTGTTTTGGCATCATTTTTATACTGAATGTCTCATTAAGCCTTCTGACATGCCTACATGTAAAAATAATTTCACCTCTACGGTGCTTTTAAAAATTATTTAACCAATTGTGTTATGTACCTGAAGCTTACTAATACACGTATCACTTGTTAGTGATGTGCTGTGTAAGGTAATTTTCTCATTAAATGTTTATGTTTATAATGGAAGTGTTAACATTTTCATGTGTTTTTTTTCTGTGAGTTTTTTTTCTTTCCCCTCCAATAGAAGAACCATGGTCAGGCGTAAGAAGCTGTCTGGAGCACAATACAAAAATATCCGTGAACGTAAAGCAGCTGCTTCAGCTAAGCAAAAAGAGAGCAATCCTGAATTCCTATCAGAGGATGCAGCCGGAGCCGGATGTAGCCAGGGAACAGAAGAATCTTCTTGTATCACAACACAGTCAGAACCATTATACTTTCAGGGGAAGTTCAATTGATGCCAGTGAAAAATCACCAAGTTCTCCAACACCACTTGGTGTAGGACGAAGAACATGAAGTAACTGAGCAACCTGTGCCGAGAGGAGGAAATGATTGAGCAAAACATGCCTGAGGTGGAAACATTGAGCCAAGTCATCAGTGCATTGAATTCAATTCGGCGAACTGAGAGAACCTGCACTGTGGATGGAATGAGCAACAAACTAAGGCATTTTCTGGTGTCACATGGTCCACAGCAGTGTCAACAAGTTTCAGTTTCCAAAGGACAGCTATAAAAGAAGTTTCCATCGGAGATATTACAGACGGGAATTACCAATTAGAGAGCGTTGATAGACCGTGGCTTCATACTCTGAAAGCAGAAATGCGATTTTTGTTTCTGCTGCAAATTATTTCCTTCCAAAGCTGCGTTTTCAGTCCTGTGCACAACAGGATATAATGACTGGAAGAAATAACTAGATTATTGTCCACTCACGAGAGCAGATTACCACACAAGGTCATTCTGCAAATGGAAAGATCTGGAGACAAGAATACGACTAAATTTAACCTTGAAGAAACAAATAAAGAACTGGTCATGTCTGAGACTCAGCATTGGAGAAAGGTTTAAAAAAAGACTCATAATACTTGTGAGAACTCTGGCTATGCAGAACATTGCATTTCGGGGTAGGTCAAAGAAACGTATGAAAGGAGCAACGGCATGAATACACTTTAACATTGTGTTTTTACTAGTTGCATTGAAATAGTAATGATTAGTAAGATTAGTGTTTACAGTCTATTCACACTTGTCAATACACAGTAATCTGTTTTGTTTAGTTTTGTTTCTAGTATTGAAAGGTTTTGACCAAAAGATTTAACTAAATGACTCTTATTGAATTTCCTAGTAACAGATATGTGTAGTTATATGGTTAGGTTAGCTTTAGTTAGTTTGTTAGGAAGGTTAGACTAGTTAGGGTAGTTTAGGGCCCTGCTGAAAGAGTCTACCTTGACGTGGTGGCGGGCTTACAAATCTTTTGGGTAAAATCTTTTATACTACAGAAACTATGGCATTTCTAATTTACTCTAACATGTATAGCACGGATATAAAAACAGTTAGTTGGACACACAACCTGAAAGGAGCAATATAGTAGTGACAACACAAGCTATTTCAGAAAAGGATGTAATACCTGTTTTAGGAATTGACATTATTTCGAATCGACTGACTGAGGAATTGTTTACATACGTGATAGGAAGCTCAAAATCTTAAAATGTTAGCCACGCCCACCGACAAAGCCACGCCCACCAACATAGCCACGCCGCAGTACAGTCAAAGGCAGCATTCTAAAGTTTGCCTCAGGCAGCAAAAACCCTAGAAGTGCCCCTGTTCTCATGTATGTCCACTATGTATTATGCAACTTTCCATACTGTGATGTCATTTTGCCTATATAACCCAGTGAGCAAACCTCTGTAATTTAGAATTGTTACACTCTAACTGCTGTGTGTTGCTCGTCTCCGCACGTGTGTTTTTCTTATAAAGGAACCTGCATCTATCAATTTGGTCTCCGAGTGATATTCTTCAGGGGTAACAGACCAGGGTACCCCTTTGAACCCCACATTTTTTGGTGGCCCGCATGGGGACTTTTAAGGGTCCAGTCCAGGAGAGGTACTTAGCAGGGAGACGGTGGAACGGCTGGTAGGCATACTCTTACAATACGCATTGGTAAGACCTTCTTTGTGTGTCTTATTTCGTGACTTGTCTGAGAGTCTATCTCCTTCGGCCTGAGTGCCTCTGTTGGAGACTCAACCCTTTGGATAGGTGAATATCACTCTGGAGTTTATGTTGTCATTTTGTCTGTCATAATACTAACAAACTTGTGTGAATGTGTACCACACCGCTGAAATGGTCCATTGGCTAGCGGACAGCTAAAGCACCGTCGAAGGGTGCCTGATTGCAGGAGCATTCCCGGACTAAGAGGTTTGTGGCAAGAGGGGCTTCATCCGAGGTGTTAAAACATTGCCTGAGCGTAAAACCAATGACGGCATACCCGTGAGAACCCTCATTAAAAGGTGTGGTAGTTGTGAAAGTACGGGTTGAAAAAGATTCTTTGACACAAATGTTACTATTTTTCTTGTTTGTTTAGTAATACTAATTTATGCAATAGCTAATAGAGAGGATAATCCTATTGTAGACTCAATTGTGATTGTCAGACTAGGACTGTGTATTATTTGTAAGGTACCAGGGAAATTATATCAGTGCTTGTGTAGGTATTGCAGTTGCTGTTTAAGGAGGGGGTATAATCTCTAACTGTCTAACTGAGCACAAACCACACTTAGCTACAGCTGTATAAACAAAACTAAACACAACCTAATTGTACCCAAATGCAACAGTAACTTCATCTACAGAAGAATGAGGAAAATAGTTCTATTTTCAATTTAACAACATTACATATTATTCAAACAGTGGGAGGACTTATATTAGGGGTCATTCTAATACTTTGCTGTGGAAAGCCAATTGCACGCACCATAATTCTGTGTGAAAAGTGTATATTGTGTCTGTGTAAAGCTACTAAACATTCAGACATACACAACCACCCCTCAGACACTCCCACCTACATCAGTACACCCATGTGACGAGAATCAAATCAAACAAATTAAATTGCCTGTTACCTTTGTGTTCATTTCACTAATAACCTACAACCTATATCAATCACTGCACCATTTTAATAACCTTTATACACATAGTATACATATTTCTGTGACTGGAAGGGCAAAAAGTTACATTGTTAATTAACCTCCATGATGCAATAGGCATGGGGAAGTCATTAAATTGTTAGTTGACCTCCAACACAAGAGTAGGTGTGGAGAAGACATGCAAAGGATGCTGGCAATCACAAGATTTTTAGGGGACTCATATGTAAGAGCCCTCCAAGAGAGAAACTGCGGACTCTCTGGGTTTTCGGGTGGGAACATGTACGTACAGTGATACGGAGAATAGTTCTTTCAGGTACAATTTAAGATGGGGAATGTAGTTAGTAGTCATAATAAATATGCAACTCCTGCAGTAATAATGGCCCAAAAGTATGGGGACTGGACTGTCCGCCCCATACCAAGATAGAGTGAAATGACCAGGTTGGCAGGTGAAGCCCTATATTCCATACCATTACAGGGAACATTTGATTTGTTCATATGGGTACACTTAGAAAACAAATATGCACAACAGCTCACAGCAATGGATAGAGACATCATTCACCTCTGGTTATTAGAGAGCACACCGCGCACTCCCTCTCTTCAAAAAAAGAAACACATTGCCATATGTTTTGCTAAACTAGAACAAAACCCCAAACTAGGTCAAATTGACGAGGCTATCGCTGTAATACACAATTGTTGCTTAAACGGCACTATTAATGCTCGCAACATGGATCATTTAATGAAACAATTAAAATTCCAGTGGTATCATACCATTATCACAGGGGACAATGAATGCACCATCCTCCCCTATAATAAGAAACCACATTACAATAAGGTAACTCCCCTTAAAAAGAAACAAGTAAAGTTTGGGATGAGGGACCCCGATGGTTTAGACAGCAGCTGTTACATGCTTAGATCAAAGACCAAGGGAAATTCTCTCACACAGAAACAGGAGAAGGAGGGGAAGGGACGAGCACAGACTGACACTGAAAATGAAAGTACTGATGGAGAACAGGCTGTTGAAAAGGATAAACACACTCCACGTGCAGTAACTGCCAGTGGCATTATAGCACAACCCACACCATGGCAAACACTTCAGAAAGTTCAGCATGCCATAAAGGAACAGGAAGAATACTTTGACACTGTGACCATTTCAGGTCACTTGGCAAAAAGATCTTGGTTAGGACCTCCTGCAAACACTCACGGGTTTCCAGTACGCACCACTGTTGTACATAATGCTGGGGCAGCCATACAGACACACACTTGGGTGCCTTAGAGTCCATTTGAGGTTACACAACTGGTAAAGGACATACCACACCCAAGGAAAAATAAAGTGCTCTTCCTTAGAGAGGTTACAAAGATTAAAGAAACAGATAACTTGGGCAGACATGGTGACCATAATGATAGGTGCGTGTGATAGGTGCAGCTGACGTCGAAGTGATAGCACAACAGACTGCAGGGAACGGACAACATAGCCTATGTCTCAGTGGGTCACAAGCTCACCCATTTACAGAAGCAGACTATGAGGGTGATCGACTGCAAAGGAAGTGGGATGCCTGCATGGCAGTCATCCGTGGGTGGGAGTCACAGGAACAGGGCTTTCTTTTTGATGTAAGACAGAATCCAGGGGAAGATGTATAAGATTACTGTAAAAGGTACCAGGATTTAGCTACACAGCTAGAGGTGGACTTAGATAATTTAGCAAATGTCATGTCAAACGCAGCTAGACAGGCATGGGTGACTGGATTAAAAGAGACAACAGTTAGGAAATAACAGGAGATAAGACCAGACTATAAGAGCATGACTATGAGGGCATTGAGGGATCTGTGTGCAAGTATAGAACAGAATAGTTCTACTAAAGCAAAAATTAAAACCCTTTATGCAGGAGAGGATGGAGCTAGGGAGACCCGTAAGTGCTTTAACTGTGACCATTTCAGGTCACTTGGCAAAAAGTTGTAGGCTACCCAGGCGACAAAGGCAGTTAGGTCCCAACAGACAGGGCAGATACCGTGAACTTAGGATGACAAACCCCCCATCTGATGGATCTTTGTTCCCCCGGTGCTCTGACTAGCCAGCAGCCGTGTCTGTGGTTGGCTGCCAGCTAGTCAATCACAGGCTCGGCTGCTGGTCCCGCCCCTCTCTCCAGCGTCTGGCTTGCAGAAAGCTGGAAACAAAGCGCTGGGGTATCAAAGGTTTGCAAGAAAAGCCACAGAAAAATACTTACAGAAGGGTGTTGCTGAACTACCACTATAGGTAGAATGCAATAAATGGGCGCCAGAGGTTCTTGATCTCAAACAGTATTTTATTGATAAACAGAACAATATTAATAAGGCATTGCAATTAGTTTGTTAGTGCCACCCCAGCTTTCAGGTCACTGTAGTGGAATTTTCTATCCCTATGTCTGGCACTAAGTTCCTATTCTTGGATGGTATACCCGGGACTTTAATCCTTATTAAATCTCCTTGTTGGAGCTCAGGCTGCTCACTAGCTACCCTACTCCCATCTATCACTCCTAGAGTGACCTATAACATCTAATCTCACATTAACTGGGCCTACCTATTATGTAGGTCCCCTGGGTTCTTCCCCTATCCTCTGGGGAAGCACATGGTTGCTCTCCCTTTCAGGGGCACTTCTAGGGTTTTTGCTGCCTGAGGCAAACTTTAGAATGCTGCCTTTGACTACTTCCTATCACGTATGTAAACAATTCCTCAGTCAGTCGATTAGCAATAATGTCAATTCCTATAAACAGGTATTACATCCTTTTCTGAAATAGCTTGTGTTGTCACTACTATATTGCTCCTTTCAGGTTGTGTGTCCAACTAACTTGTTTTATATCCTGTGCTATACATGTTAGAGTAAATTAGAAATGCCATAGTTTCTGTAGTATAAAAGATTTTACCCAAAAGATTTGTAAGCCTGCCACCACGTCAAGGTAGACTCTTTCAGCAGGGCCCTAACTACCCTAACTAGTCTAACCTATCCTAACAAACTAACTAAAGCTAACCTAACCATATAACTACATCATATCTGTTACTAGGGAAAATTCAATAAGAGTCATTTAGTTAAATCTTTTGGTCAAAACCTTTCAATACTAAGAAACAAAACTAAAACAAAACAGATTACTGTGTATTGACAAGTGTGAATAGACTGTAAACACTAATCTTACTATATCATTACTATTTCAATGCAACTAGTAAAAACACAATGTTAAAGTGTATTCATTGCCGTTGCTCCTTTCATACAGTTTCTTTGACCTACCCCGAAATGCCCGATTCCTTGACAGGTCCGTCATCAAGGTCATCAAGTCCGACAGCCGGGCTTTACAGAGATCATTCCCTGCGGCATGTATCACCAAAACCAAAGGCCCCCGATTCCCGCGGCTAATCTCCACTGCCTCCGGAAGCACCTGCCACCAGGACATCCCTCTGATGCCTTTCCATTCCAGATCTGCCGCTGTAAAGCCAAGGTTCCTGCCTCTGGGACGAATCTCTGCCCTCCTTGCCGCCCAAAACAGGTATGAGTGGCCGATTAACCAGGTTGCCACTCTTTTTACATCTGAAACAAAAACATTAATCAATAGCCAGTTCAGGCCGCACATAACGAGCTGCACAGTTTGACCTCCATCTACCCAACCGTTTTACTGCCTGCTCGGAAAAACCAAGGTTATAGGCCTCCGTGGCCGCTCCAATCCTAAAGGCGTAAGTTCCAAACTCCTTTGGGTTAAGGCCTATGCGCTGCAAGGAGCCTTTTAGCACCGCCTCAAACTGATACCGAGTGAGAGGCGACCCATTTTCGTGAGCTAAGAAGCAGGGAGAAGATACACGTCTTAAAGCATAATTAGCTATTGCCGAGACGGGGCAGAATTCACCGCTGATGGGCAGAATTGTCAACCATGCCCCCTCCCCAAAGACATCTGTTTTCGACCTCCTAATGGACAGTCAGTCATAACGTGCACATCCTCTGCCAAGAGGCCGCCCCCCTTTTTGGCGCTAGGGGGAACCAGCTCACCGCATGGCCCCGAAGAAAGCCAGCATAAAACTGGCTGAAAAAAGCGCCCTCTCGTAAGCAGATGTGCACGTAGCAGAGAGACTCCCAATTAAAATTTATATACATCGTTTGACACAATTAACCTCACTAGCACTTTAAATGAAATAGGGCACCTCGACTCTTTGCTCCTGCGTCCTTTTTCCACCCCTTCAGGACTGAACGGATAAAAAACTCTTTAGTCAGGTCCGGCCAACCCCACAGGCGGAAGAAAAAGGAAACTCCCTGAAGCCTCCTCTGGAAGACAAAGTTGTTTGCTAATTTATAGTTTTAGGGTAAAAAAAAAAGGGGGGGTGTATCACTTTTAACTTTTTGTGTGTGTGCATTTTCCCTTTTTTTTTGGGATCATTCACAAAAATGATCATCAAATCATCTTATGGAATGACAATGAACTTGGAATACGGGCATAAATGTTAGAAATTCAATCGGAAAAATCACTTCTCGGAAATCATTTTTCAGGAAGTGATTTTTCATTCATTGGCAAAGATCAATAATCTGGTGATCAGAAGTGATCACCAAATTTTGATCTCTGTCCCCATTTTTTTTTACTAAGTCTCTACTAAGTAGCAAAGACATAGAAAAAATCCTATTTGTGAATGGAACATTGAGTTCCATTCACAAAAATATAGTAAAGCTGTCACACTGAAGACCCCGGTGAAGGAGGAAGCTCCATGACGTCACCAGGGTCTCCCTTTCCGCTCTGCTCTCTTCCTCTTCGTGGTACCGGCTGCTCCCACGGCATTTGAGGTATGATATCTCCCGATCACCCCCTCAGATTTGGATGAAATCGAGGGGGCTAGGGGGGCAGTTGAATGCTGCCCCCCCCCCCGTCGCCCCACACACCTGCAATTTTTTTTAAGGGACATGCACAGATCGTTATATATACTAAATATATATATATATATATATATATATTATATACGATATATATATATATATATCGTATATTATTATATATATATATATCGTATATATACGATCTGTGGCCAGTTTGGTTCTTTACTGCACAGATCGTATATATACGATCTGTGGCACTTAATTAGTTAAAGGGTCACTGTACTCACTGAAACAACTTTACATTTTCTGAAACTACAAATTGAGACAAGTAAAATGGTGGTACTCACATATTCTGTGCTGCTTTGTGATTAAAATTATAATGTTTAGTGAGTACTACTAATTCCCCCCCACGCTCCCTTACACAATCTGCTTAACACTCTCCCCCCCCTCCCCTTTTTTCTTTTCTTTGCTAATTCTCTTGGGCAGGCAACATGTCAGGCATGGTGACATATAATTTAACAGTTCCCAGTTCCCTGTTGATGCTGGGTTTTCAAATGATGATTTCTCAGAACCTACCTCAAGATTTAAAATCTTAAAAAAAAGCTTTTGCAGCTGTGGGATCTTGCTGTATCAAAGGTACACTTTTTTAAAAATTCAAATTTTTTTAGAGTAAAGATACCCTTGCTATATTAATCACACGCCTGAATATATATATATATATAATATATATAATATATATAATATAAAATATTTTTTTCCTTCGTTTAATACACTCTAATTGATATAAATATGTAAATTGATAAAATAAACACTCAAATGTATTCACAAAGGATTGATACATTTTCAAATTTTATTTTAACATATGTATTATTAGCGCAAAATGTTATTTGTATTTTATGACCATAGTGTTATTTTACAACCATGTCATAAAATTATAATGCCAATACCGAGAAATATTAAAATAGAAGAATGGAGTTTTCTGTAAACAAACAAAATACTTCTACTAGAGGTATTTTTACCAATATCAAAACATAAATACCATTCTATATTTGTAAAAGTATTCTTATTTTTCAGAATTTTTTCACACTTACCTTAAAGGAAAACTAAAGTACAATACAACTGGGATAGAGAGTTAGGATTTGCAATTCCTACAGTACCTCCCAATATTGTTTCTGTTAGTAGCACCAGCACGAACAAAACTGCTCCTGCCAGGCTTCCTCAGTGCTTCAGCACTATCTTAAAGAGGAACTGTGGTCCAAAAATGACTTTCTCCTGAGAGTTTTTGCAATTTATTTCCATTGTTTATTTTGCATAGTTTTGAAGATATAACATTTTTGTGTGTGATATGGCAGCAGCATCATCAGGTCCCCTGCCCTTCCTGCTTCCTGCTCTGAAACTGTCATCAATCTGCCCTGTGTCTCCTCCCCTTTGCAGCCCCCCTGGTCCCTCCCACTCATGGACCCCTGGTCCCTCCAGTTGCAGGCCCCCCCTTGGCCCCATGGGCCCTCCACTCATGGGTGCTGTGGCCCCGTCCACTCATGGTGCTGTGGCCCGTCCACTCGTGGGTGCTGTGGCCCCGTCCACTCGTGGGTGCTGTGGCCCCGTCCACTCGTGGGTGCTGTGGCCCCGTCCACTCGTGGGTGCTGTGGCCCACCCGCTCGTGGGTGCTGTTGCCCCGCCCGCTCTTGGGTACCTAAGTCCCACCCGCTTGTGGGTGCCTAAGTCCCACCACTTACAAGTGCTTGGGCCACTCTGACCCCCCAACCCCCCCCCAGAAACTCTGTGGAAATAGCCTTTCAGCAAGTAAGAACTCTGCTTGAAAAGGCTGTTTTCACATAGAGAGAGAGAAGGGCTGTAGATTCACTTACCTTCTCTGCAGCTGCAGGTCCTTCACACAGCGAGAGGAGGAGGGACTTACTGTCTCCCTCACACACTGACGGAGTCTGAGGCTGTGCTCACTGGAGCACTCTGCAGGAGAAGCTTAGGAATGTCACATGTCAGCCTCCCACCCATTAACTTTCTGGTCAGTCATTTCTTTATATCTTGGCTGTGGAGCACGTAGAGAGTTGATGGATCATTTTAAAGGTAGGAAACGGTCTTTCATTTAATTGAACTTGTTTGGAGACCCAGTTCCCCTTAAAGACAGGAAAGTCCAGAATTAATCGGAAGATAAGAACTGTATGTGACTCCTCAACAAAATGGTATTGGGAGGTATGATTAATCAATCCTGCCTCCCTGCCCCAGGTACTTAATTTAATATTTCAAGTTAGTAGTCACTTTTGCACAGTGCTGTATATCTTTCTATAAAATGACAGGTCTTCAGGTTTCTACTTGAATATAGCTTTTTTTAAACATAGGGAAAGCAATACAAATAATAGATTTTTGATATATTTTCTTGTGCAGAATATTATTTATAGCCTGATGTAGATAAATGTGTACGTATCTAAAAAGGAAAGTAATGATAAGTTCCAATCACTTCAGCCATGGTGATTTAAACGGAAACTAAGCATATTGCATTTTTCGAAATTTTCTGATTATATTAAAAATTATATATCCATACACTGTTCATCTGTTCTCAATTTCTGTTATGTGGCATTAAAAACCATGATAAGTTTCTTTTTTTCTTTTAGGGGTGACATACAGAATTTTTCCAACAGTTGGAGCAGCGGTCTTGCATTTTGTGCGCTTATTCATGCATTTTTCCAGATGCATTTGACTATATTCTCTTGGAGGAACAGAAAACAGAACTTTGAGCTAGCCTTTGCAACTGCTGAGTGAGTGATGTTGCTGAATTGATATGCAGAGCAGATTTAATCTTTGTACCAATATTACAGAATTTGTAGTGGTGCAGAGAATTGCATATTAAAGGGTATCTCCATGGTTTTTGTAAGTTTTTTGAATCCATTTCTATTGAAGAACGGGAGTTAAAGGAGCTGTGCCTTACCTTCCGTTCTTCAATAAGAACACACAGGAGCCAGGAGAGAAGGTAAGAACTTACCCGCTCGCTCGCTCCCTCCCCCGGCGCTTGGTCTGACAGGTCCCGACGGACCTTGTCTTCTATGCGCATAGATCGCGCATGCGCATAGAAAACAAGGTCTGTCGGACCTGTCAGACTACGCCCGGGGGAGCGAGCGAGCGGTAAGTTCTTACCTTCTCTCCTGGCTCCTGTGTGTTACCTTCTCTCCTGGCTCCTGTATGTTCTATTGAAGAACGGAAGGTAACACAGCTCCTTTACCTCCCGTTCTTCAATAGAAATGGATTCAAAAAACTTAAAAAAAAACAGTGGAGATACCATTTAAAAGTTCAGTTCAGGTTCAGAGCTACCTTTTTTTAGCATAATTTAAAGAATAGCTGAATGCAGGGAATTAATCACTTTGGTGAAATATGTACATTTATACATCAAGTGAGGGCACTACTCTGGGGCTCGCAATGGAGGTATATTGTTGAACTCAAATAAGCATAGCAAAACAGAGACATGGATATTTACACTGTCTCTGGGCTAAAATCCCATAATAAAAACTTCCAAAATTTTTGCAGCAATTTAAAAAGCTTTGGCGTTTAAAATGGGATTTAAGGTGGCTGCGTGTGTGCCGTTAGTGTGAATTCTAATGCCATATAAATGGCATTAAATAACGCAACTGGAGCATAAACAAATATTTATATACCAGCTGTGCTGTGGGTACAGGAATACCCTTATTGTGCATTGTTTGGTACTGCCTCATTAACGCCATACTATTGTGCAGTATAAGTAGCGTATATAAAGAGTTATACGGGGGGGGGGGGGGGAAATAAACCCTGTACTGGTGGGGTTTGTGAGATCAATGGTATCTCCACCCTCTCATTCAAATTCTTTATATAGGTTAACCATCCTATTTCTACTTAGTCTAGAGTACTGTTTTAACTGATCTATGTGGGGTAAATTAGTTTTGGTGTGTGTCTAGAGTGTTTGTGTCTATCAGGACCCAGCAATGCATAAAATATAATTATCAAATGTTTCAGTGTTGTAATATGACTTTAGTATTGGCTATATCTTTATATTATTTAAATGGCACTTGTTCTGTAAATTGTGGATATACTGTAACTACAGAAATGACAGCTTAAGCAGGAATATAAATTGGCTTTCTGAGGTGTGGCCTTAATCGTGGTTTTTGACGATTCAGCTTAACAGTTGACATGTAAAAAGCTTGGAAGGTGAGAGAGAAGGGGGTAACTGGGCTTGTAGAGGGAGTGTGGCACAGCCTGGGGGGAAAAAAAGAGGGGACATTTCTTGGAGGAAATGGAGGGCATAGCTTGCTGGACGGTAGGGGTGCAGAGCCTGGAGAGTGAAAGAGAATATATGGTACACCATGCATGACTTGGAGAAAGAGAGACAGGGGAATGGTCTGGGAGAAAGAGTGTAGAGAAAAGAGGTTGGCATAATGGAGGATGTTAATTTCCTAAGTGGCCCCATCTTATCTTTGCCCAGGGCCACATTTACCACACCATCCCTCAATATAGTACACTACCACTATGGTATTGAATAGATGATTGTATAAAGTGTATGATCACAGGGTAATTAGCTAGCGTTAACGTCTCGTTTCATGAATTAGTGATACAGTGCCTTTATAAATACATCCCCAAGACCGTAAAGTATTAAGGATGGAGTCAAGGGAGGAAAGCGGAGGAAAGCATAATTCTACTTCTGTACTGAGCTCTTGTAAAAGCCTCATCTTGAGCATGTTGTGTAGATTTGGGCACTAGTGCTTAACTAATTGGAAACAGTACAGAATAATAAATAACCTGATAAACAGAATGGAGAATTTTTGTTATTACACAATGACGGACTGGGCCACAGGGTTAGAGGGGAATCCCCTGTTGGGCCCAAAGCCCACTCACCCAAGGAAATAGAGAAACTGCTTAAATTTAAAGCATATGTACACTGTAAAACCCACTTACGTTGCCCAGATAGCTGTGACTTTAAAATAAAAAAAAATTCCCTACAAACCCCCCATCACTCCCATTGCCACGAGATCTTCAGAATATCTCCATCTCCAGGCGGTCCAAGAGTGTAAGTCTTGCTGAAGTGTGCATGCCATGGTGCACGCAAAGTTAGTATTGCGCGCGGGTCCCGCACCGTTCCCAAGATCATGCATGCTAGACATTATCACATGTGCGCATGTTTCTGGGAACTGCACAGGGACGCACTCGCAATGACGTCCCGTTGCAGTCCCCGCTTGGACCACCTGGAGATGGAGAAATTCTAAAGATGTTTGGGGTGGGGCTCCAGCAGCCAATCTAAAAGAGGCAAATTAGGCTATGGGGGGTGTAGAAAAAAAAATACACATATACATTTACTTTTAAAGCCACAGCTATCGCGGCAACTAAAGGTGGTTTTACAGTATATAATCCTTTAAATACAGACCCAAGGGACAGTAAGGGATACATTTTAACAAACAAAAGGAAGCCAGTAGGAGTAAGATAGATAGTAAATAAGTTTAATAGAGATATACTATAGTGGGTCCCTAAACTCGTCCTGGTGGGACCCTGGTCTCTGATTTCTTGGTGAGCCCCAAAACCCCAGTCTATTATTAAGAGGTGGCTGAACTCACTGAAATCTGTTCCGCTTGCAGATTTGCGGATTTTTGAAAAATCCAAAATTTTTAAATCTGCATGCTGGCCATTGAAGTCAATGGGAGTTAAAAATCCGAAAGTTCAGCCTGATATAAAGAAATAATCACTCAAAAGTTAACTATTCTTTAATGTATTGATTTAAGACCGGGAGGTTAAGGATCTATGCCTGGGAGCTCTCCCAATTCACCAGGAGGGATAGACGAAGAAAGATCAATGTGTAAACATGATCCTCCGCAGCAGCAGTGACAGGTCCTGAAGTTTATGGTCTAGATTTACTATAGTGGGCATGCACAATAATGCACGCTTTAGTTACTCTGAATGGGAAATGTTAAGAATCTCCACTGCTGCTGCGGAGGATCGCGTGTAAGGTGATTTCTTCTTTCTTTCCTCTGTCTCTCCTGGTGAATTAATGAAGAACAGGAGGTAAGGAATAGCTCCTTAACCTCCCAGGCTTCACTCAATAATGTATTTATTTTTAACACTCTTTTATTAGTTAACACACATAGGTTTTAGTTTTACATAGATACATTGTACATAGTCTTGTTAATAAATTTGTTCAGTTTCTTAGAGTCGTGTACATGTGATTTATCGGAAAAAAAACATGTTTAATGCAGATATAATATATTTAATGATCCGGTGATCCAAGGGAGGGGTAACTTGGATTAGGTAGTGAAACGGCATACCTCATATATATGTGAATTGTTTATGGAAGCAAGTCGGTTGGAGAGAGGGTAAGTAGGAGGGTTTCGTGTGGCATATTTGCGAGTATCATCTTTAATCAGACTCCTATTTTACAAGCTGTTTTGTCGAGGACAAGAGGGGGAGTCAAGGCATCTAGATGTGATCATACCAGTTCATCCAGATATTGTTAAATTTGTTCAAACAGCCTCGGCTTTTATTTATCAGTTTGATCATAGGAAGTGTTTTGGTGATTAGAGTTTTCCATGTGCTGAGTTTAGGGAGTGTGGCGCCATCCATTGGAGGATTATAACTTGTCTGGCATAAAATAGTTTTCTCTATTAGAGTTAAGTGAGTATTATTCCAGACATCCACTTCCGGTATTCCCAGTGGCATAGTTTGGGGTCTGAGGATTGGAAAGGGGAGTTTACCTGAGAGGTAGTGTAAGACTTTGCACCTAAGAGGTAGTGTAAGACTTTGCCCCAGAATCTTGCCCCAGAATCTTTGCCCCAGAAGTTTGCGTTATCTTGCTTACATTTGGGACATTCTGAGTTAAATCTGGAGCTTATTCGGATCTTTTGAGAGGTGTTATATAGGACTGGTGAAGAATATAAAATTGCATGAGCCGTATGGGGCTGATGGTGTGCATTTAATGGTGTGCATAGAGGTTGGAATGATGTGTCTTGTTTCATCTTGCATAAGTATATTAACAATAGTTTGCAGGAGCCCGGATTTAGAGCCTTGGAATTCAAGATATCAAACAATATCTAAGTTGTGATGATTTGAATAGAAATTTGTCTCAGACTTTTTTTTAAACTCGTTTTATTTGGTTCCAAATGATAACATAGTTGTTATCAGGTTATATATTGGTGGTATTAGCAGTTACAAATATATTTATACATCAAGTATTTGGAAGTAGCGTCTATTTTGTCATATTGAGCTTTATATACTCACTTAGAATCATATTACAATATCTCGGTTCTTATAATATACTCTTAAATAACAAAATAATAACAACTCTTGCCTGCGGCCGCTCTGTCCGCTGATAGTGGATTGGTTTGCCACCTGTCTGCCCCGTTCCGCCTCCGGAGGTCCCCTTATATTTTGCTTCATAAAGCTTGAACCCCAATTGGTTAGTTTGTATATTCCTTCTATATATTATACTAACGTGTTGGTAGAGTCTAGCCACGTGCCCCATATTTTGGGAATTTGTCAGGGCAGTTTCTATGTTGGAATATGATTTTTGATATATGGCAGATCATTGTTTACAAGTTGGATTCATTTTTTAATTTTTGGGGTTATTAGACATCTACTTCATTGTGTTGTACGGGCATAGAACAAAAGGCCTGAGGAAAGCTTGTTCTTTGGTGGACCACACATCTTCTCCAGCCAAACTGAGCATGCATATTCGGGTGAGGGTTGGATGGGGTGCGGAGTGAGTGTCCTCAGAGTCTTAAATACTTCCCCCCAGTAGTTATTTATTCTTGGGCATTCCCACATTAAATTTAAAATCTGCTTCTTGTATCTGGCATTTAGGGCAATTTGAGTTTTCGGCTAGTGTTCATATGCTTCCTGTTTGGGCGTATATATGCCTGGTGCAATATTTAAACTGTATAAGTTTGTTATTTACCGCTGGGGATACTTGGAAATGTGTGTATAGTAATCGTCCACTGGTCATCTGTTATGGTGGTATATATGGTGCCATTTTGTTTTGATTTGTTTCTATTTGGGTTGTGATTTAGTGGTTATTAGACTGGTGTATAGCTTGGATATAACTCCTTTTCATCCCTTGTGTAGTATTTTCTGATCATTGGGTGTTTTGTATTTTATAAAATTATTGGTAAAGGTAGCTTTCAGTGCATGTTATAGTGGAAGGTACCTTAATGGAGTATATTCGGTATTTTGTATATGTTTTGGAGATCTTGGAAGGGGATTAGCTGCTTTGTTTTAATTATATCTTCCAGTGGTGTGTATTACTTGTTCTCTCCATACTGTACGTCCTGGGAGACTTAGCAGTTGTGGGAGGGATTTGTTGTTCCAGAGTGGGGTGTTGTTCAAAATATCCGTTGAGGTGGAGTAATGGATTGATAAGTTCCAGATTCTGAGCGTTTGTTTATGTAGGGGGTGCCTGGTCCTATCATGTGTAGTTTGGGTGCGTCCAAGTATGCCATGAATGGGCCGGTCGGTAGATAGCCATCATCATATCAGAGGGGTTTGGTGTGGTGTTTATATTTACCCAGCATTGCAAATGTTTCATCTGGGATGCCCTAAGTATAGTTGAGGTTAGGAAGTGATAGTCCTCCCAATTGTTTGGGTGTCTGCAGAGTGGTGTGTTTTGATTCTCGTACTTCGTTACCCCATATAAAGGTGATAGAAACTATTTAGTTTAGTAAGAATTTTAGGGATATATATCAGGGAATGTTGTATTACATACAGTATTTTTGGCAACAGGATATTTTATCATTTGTATTCGGCTCCATAGATTAAGTGAAACAGATTTCCAGGCTGTAGTTTTATTTCTAGTATTCTATTAGTGGAGATGTATTCATTGTGTAAAAAGTTGAGGAGATTGGTAATGGTTATGCCCAGGTATTTAAAGTGTGTGTACTATCGGTATCGGTATATTGCTGGATTTACTATGGGTTGGAAGTGTCCAGGGATATAGAGCTGACTTACCCCAATTATCCTAAGGCCTGAATGTGTTCCAAATATATTTATGAGTTCAAATGCGGCCATGAGTGGGGGGCCCGGGTTTTCTAGGATAATGTCATCCATAAAACCCATGGCGCTCTTCTGGCCGGTCTATACGAAATCCCTGTATCTGTGCGTCAGCTCTGAGGCTTAGTGCTAATGGTTCGATCGCTAGGGCAAACAGGTAGGGGCAGGGTATATCCTTGCCTGGTGCCCCTCTGTAGTGTAAATGTTGTGGTTAGTTCCCCTTGACCAGCACCTGTGCTGTTGGGTTTGCATATAGTAATTTAATCATTTAATTATATTTTGGCCAAAGCGTCTCAGTACTTCCCAAGGAACGGCCACTCAATTGAATCAAATGCCTTGCGGCATCCAGTGAGAGAATGATTCGCTCCCCGGCGTTGTCATGGTTCAGTGTGTTTGTATTAATGTGCGTCTCAAGTTGATTGTCGTTGATTGTTTGACATGAAGCCTGTTCTGATCTGGATGTATTATGGAGCTAATAACATGTTTTATGGCGTTGTGCAAGGTTTTGGCCAGGATTTTGTAGTCTGACGTAAGCAGTGAGATCGGTCTATCCACATTCTTGTGGTCTTTCAGGTTTGGGTAGCACCACCACCGTAGCATTCTATAGGGACTGGGGTAAGTTCCAGTGGCATATGAATTCATTGTACATTTCTATTAATGAGTGTTATTAGTTGTTCTTTGTATTTTTATAGGGCGCTTTCCCCGTTGGACAATTCCCCTAGTGCAGATTGTATTTCCTCTGTGTTATAGGCATATTTAGGAATGTCCTTTGTTCATTTGTGATTTTAGGAAATTGTAGGTTTTTAAATATTCGTCTATATCTTCTTTTGAGCTTGTAAGACTAGAGGTGTATAGGCTCCGGTAAAAATTTGTAGAAGACCCTAGTATTTGGGGGTTGAGTGTACTAATATTTGTTGGTGGTTTTGTATGTCTAGTATTGTGTTTGAGTGGGAGTGGTCCCTTGCCGGTATGACAGTAGTTTTGCAGAATGGCTTCCATTTTAAGAAATTTTGTTTAATAAAGAATTGTTTACGGGTTGCCTTTTGGGTTTGTAAATTATTGTATAGTCGTTGTGTTTGTAGCCATGTCATTCTAGTTGTTGGTGTCTGCGTTTGTACTTACTCTTTCTGCTGCTTGCTGGAGTTGGGTGGTTTATTTTTTTCCTGGTCTTGTGTAGTGCGTTTAATATATGAGATGTTGAGTGAGTCGACCCTCTCAGATAGGCTTTAAAGGTTTCCCATACTATTTTGGGTTATTCTCTGGGGTGTTGTATAACAAAAATTCCTCTAATTGTTCCAGGATAATATCTGGTGTGTTGGTAGTGGGTAAGCCAGAATGCATTGAATTTCCATGGTTTTGCGTATGTTTTAGTGTTTGGGTATTTAATATGTGTTAATATAGGTGAGGTGGTCCGAAATTCCGCAGGAAGGTGGGATATATATATAACTAGGGTGACCGTTTTTTTTGTAAGGAAGACAGTCGAGTCTGGATAAGGGAGTTGTGTGTTGGTTATGGGCAAGTATATTCTTCGTGTTCGGGTGTCTGTGTCTCCAGACTCTACCCATGCCCATGTTTTCTACAAATATGCCAATGGTGTACCATTCGGGTATCTTGAGCTGGTGGGGTTCTGAGTTGATTGTAATCGGTCCATGGTTGGAGACATGATTGCTTTAAAGTCCCCCCATATAGATAATGTGGCTTCTGGATATCTAAGCAGTAAAGGTATATTTTCATACTGAAAGACCAGTATTTGGGGGGTTATAGATGCCAGTATAACCACTGAGGTGGTTCTCTTATTTCTGCATGCGTAAAGACATATCTGCCATATGGGTCTTTTTTTAACCATGATTAGTTTATATTTAAGTGTTTTCCAAATAGTATGGAGACTCCACGTGAATACGCAGAGCATACAATGTGCGCCGCCCATCCACCCATGGTTTCTGCAAGGCTTTAGTAGTTGTGCGTACCAGGTGGGTCTCCTGCAGGCATATTATATCAGCTCTATGTCTATTGATTGTAGTGAATACTTGGGTACGTTGTCTGTGTGGTCAACCCCCTGACATTCCATGATAGTTATTTAGAGGCAGTAGCTGACTCACCATTTTCATTTTCATTGGTTGCGTCTTGTAGGGGCCCTCCGGATAGGATCCCAGGCGTCCAACGGAGGCATATTCTCTTAGTCCAGGCATATAGCAAACAGAAGAAAACAATAGCAGGCATTACATAATCAGTTGGTTTAAGTAAACCATTAACAATAAATTTTATTAGCTCTAGATACGGACACGAGTGTCCAACCATGCCGTTTGACTGGGGAAGATATGCCTCCTGGTCAAGTCGGCGGCGGGGGGAATTAGTGGTTCTATTCAACGTGGAGACGTCTGGGGGGGGGCTCCCGACTCTATTTAAGTATGTTGCCGGTATCTATTTAGTTCCGGTTTAAGTGTTTGCATGTCTACACCCATCTAATGTATGTTTATTCTGTGTCTTAGTGTGAGTTTTAGTTGTGGATATAATGTTTGTGTTGTTTGCTTGTGGGGTGTATATTGTTTGTAGCGGTCTAGTTTGAATTTCCCTCCTCTGTTTGTTTGTTTGTAGGTCCCTATCTAGCCTCATTAAGGGGGGGTGGGTGTTTGTCTCAAATGTTGCTCATGTCCTGTATTGTGGGTCCTTCGGCGCTATCCCCCCACCCTTGTGGTGTCTATTATCTAATACTCGTCCAGCAATATGCGGGTAGTAGCTAAATACTGGTTAGTTTACATTTTCAGTTATTGTACACCATTCAGGTAATTTATTTAGTGTCTCAGATAGTTTGTGGTACACATGAAGATTAGGTGAATTAGGTAGGGGAGTTTATCATATTTATCTCTTCACATTTCTATTCAACGTAAAGACCTAGTCGCTTTATATTTATATACATCTATGAGAAGAGATCTGATCAGCGGGGGGACCAATGGGGAGAAGTAAGAGGTCCATCATATTTTATCTGTTCACATTTCTATACAGCATACAATCTAGTCACTTTATATTTATATACATCCATGAGGAGAATCTGATTCAGCGGGGGACCCAGTGAAGGTAAGTGAGAGGTCTATCAATTATCTGTTCACATTTCTATTCAACATACAGGCCTAGTCACTTTATATTTATACACATTCTATGAGAAGAGATCTGACTCGCGGGTGACCCACCGGAAACGAGGCGAAGTTCACATATTATCTTTCACATTTCTATTCACCATATAAACCTAGTCACTCTATGCCAATACACCCCCGTAGAAGAGATCTGACCCAGTGGGGGGGTCCAATGAGGAGAGAGTGAGAGGTCCATCATATTTATCTGTTCACATTTCTATTCAACATATAAACCTAGTCGCTTTAATATTTATACAAATCCTAGGGGGAGATTTAAACAATGGGGGGTCCAATGAAGGAGAGTGAGAGGTTTATCATATTTATCTGTTCCCTTTCTATTCAACGTATAGTCACTTTATATTTATATACATCCTATGAAAAGAATCTGATTCAGCCGGGGACTCCATAAAAGAGAGTGAGAGGTCTATCTTATTTATCTGTTCACATTTCTATTCAGCATATAAACTAGTCGCTTTATATTTATATATACCCAGGAGAAAATTTAACTCAGCGGGGAGGACTCATGGGGATAGCACATACATGGCTGTTTTAGCATCTCTGAGTTTCAGTCATTTCTTTTTACAATTTGTAATTCCCGATCAGGTGGATGCTGTGATATTATTGTGGGCTGACTAGGTTTTGCAGTCTTACCAGAATCCTAGTCCATCGGTGGGTATATTTAGTCGTTGCTCCATTTTAATCAGTTTCAGAGTCCCACTTCATCATTTCATGGTGGGGTGGTAAGGGCTTCTTGCGTTTTTGGTCTCATAAGAGTTTTTATTTTAATCCTACTCTTTTCCCATTCCATAGAAAGGGGATTAACAGATTTGCATTTTTAAAGAAGAGATCTGGGATGTATATCATACTGTGTGTGAATATATAATACTTTGGGTAAATATTATGATTTTCACCAGGTAATTCTACCAATGAGATTTAACAGAAGATTTTGCCAGGTTTTAAATTTGTTGGTTAATAGAGTTATATGAAATTCCAAGATACTTAAAATTGTCTATTCTGGGGAGAAGATTGTGTGCGAATGGAAAAGTGCTGACTTGGACCAATTAATGTATAGCCCGAAATGGGTCCATATTGGTGACGAGTTCATATGCCTTTCGAAGGGATTTATCTGGGTTACCCAAGTAGAGA
The DNA here is from genome assembly GCA_019447015.1 of Hymenochirus boettgeri. Taxonomy (NCBI): domain Eukaryota; kingdom Metazoa; phylum Chordata; class Amphibia; order Anura; family Pipidae; genus Hymenochirus; species Hymenochirus boettgeri. The sequence goes on along the minus strand of CM033475.1, from coordinate 112,776,532 downwards.
ATTAGGTCGTCAGCAATAGACTTACCAGTGCGGTGTGTTGGCCTAGTAATAGGCCAGTTATGTCTGGGTGGGATCTCACTGGATTGCCAGGGGTTCAATCGCAGAGCAAATAATACGGACATAAGGGGCAGCCCTGTCTAGTCCCCCTGCCATAGGGAAAGAATAGAGAATGTTCGGTTTACTTTGATGGTAGCTGTCGGTTGTGTGTCATAAATTCGTAGCATTTCGAAAGGTTGGGCCTATCCCAAATCTTTCTCATACACTCCCACAAGAAGGGCCATTTCATGATTTAACGCCTTAGCGGCATCAAGAGTGTCTAGGAGGGCTGGTAATGTGTATTCGTCATACCTCTTGTATACATCGGCTGGGATCCATCCGGGCCTGGTGTTTTACGGTTTGCTGTGTTTCCTAGAGCTTCTCAGAGTTCAGATAGAGAGATTTCTGCTTCTAAGGAGAGTCTATCTGCTTGTTGTAGTTTTGGCAATTTATTTTACTGAAAGGGCTTGTCCACCCCCAAACTATAAATTCCCCCCCCCTGGCCCCACTCTGTGGTAATAAAAATCCTTACCTCACATCCCAGCTTCAAATGGTTCTCCTGTTAGTCCCCCCCCCCCAAAGTCCAAAAACTACCCACCAGGAGGATAGCAGAGTCCATATAGGACTCTGCCTCCTGTCCCCCTCCGGGAGAAGTGAGTTTGGCATGCGCACTGCAGCCACTCTCCCCCTCCTCTCCCTCCTCCCGTTTTGGACTCCATCCCCTAGCTACAAATCCATGTTATATAGTGTAGGGCTTAGTCCCCCAGCCCCAACAGCTATATTTTTATGTAAGAAACTTCCTCGATCTTTACTTACCTTCCGCCTTCCGCCATTCAGATCTACGGCACCGCATCCGTGGTTGGCTGCCTCACAGCCAATCCCGACGCGGATGAGGGTCCCGCCCTCTGCTTCATTTTCGCGCAAGCAGAGGGGCCGGGCAGTGTGGCGGAGGTAAGAGGGAAGGTAAGTAATGTTTGGGGAAGTTCTTACATTAAAAATATAGCGGTTGGGGCTGGGGGGACTAACGCCCACACTATACAAAAAATAAAAAGTAGGGTCAACATACCCTTTATGAAGAGGTTATGTTGGTGTTGCAGAATTTAGTTGTGATTTGTATAGGTTGGTATAGTATTTTGTGAAGCAATTTAAGATATCTGGGTGTTTGGAACATAAGTCCTATCTGGGTCTTGGATATTTGTAATCACATTTTGATTCGTGGGGCCCTGTGCTAATCTTGCTAGTTTGGCAGCTTGGTGACCATTTTCGAAGTAGGTCTGCTTAGCAAAGGAATACTTTCTGGAACATTTTTCCTTTATCATTGAGATATAGAGGGATTGAGCTAGGTGCCAGGCAGATTAGGGGCATATTTATAAAACGTTCGATATTCGCTATTGCATGACATCGCATGACAAATAGCGCAATTTTCGCCTTATTATAAAAACACTCGCTTTCGCCTTTGCGGAAAAGTAATCTCTGAGGCAATGTGTGGCGATAGTTTTCGCCTTATTCATTGCGTTAAGTGTGGTATCACTGCGAAAGAGAGATTGCTCTCTAGTGTAATTCCAAAACTATTTTTGTCACTTTTTATTTCAGCTATTTATAAATAGGTGAATTTTCGCCAAACATCATTGCTATTGAATGTTCCATTAACATGACTATTTCTTACAACACGCCTATGTATGTTCCCATATTAATGTAACTGGTTTGATAATTAGCTGCAGTTTGCTGAAAATAAGCAATACTAAAAAATGTGTCTATTAAGACAATTCGCCTTTTAAATTTTACACTATCTTCCTATTAAAATAGAGAAAATTCGCCTTTTGAGTTTTATACTTTATGATCCTTTTAATGAAATAAGAGAAAATTCACCTTTGAGTTTTACACTTTACAGTGTTCCATTAAAATTGAGAAAATTTGCCTTTTGAGTTTTTATATATTTAGATCTTTGGTTGAAAAAAACACCACATGTGTTAGGCTTTTTTAAATAACAAAATAGGTGTTCGTGTGTTTTAACCAATGTAATACTACTTTGAAAAACCACAGGGAGTATTACCTATACTCATCATATGTGCCGAGCTTAAAAAAAACTGGTAAGGGGGAGCTAGGATCTGAAAAGTCAGTTATTCATAATGTGAATGGAATCCCAAGTCCTGGTTCAAACCATTGTTTTTTAGATTCAAATAATAACATCATTTAGCAGGGCCGCCATCAGACTTTCCTGGGCCCCATACTGGTTACATTTCTGGCCCCCCATAGCACGAACCAACTCAGACAGTCCATACCTCCCAATATTTTAAAACGTTAAGAGGGACCCATGGGGAGAAGAGAAGGCAAATGTGGATTTTCCCCCTCCAATCACTTTAAGACACTCCCACTTTGTAAGGTTACACCATTTAAAGACCATTATTCCCATTTTACATTGTTGCCTGCAATATTATATGTCAACTAGACATTAGCCCGTTAAATTAACAGGCACGAGACTGCTCTACATCCCCGACGCACCACAGACCGGTAAATATAAATGTACCGTGTCCCGCACACACACTTAAGATGCCCTCATGCCCAATGGGCACAGACTGTAAATATAACATACCACATATCTGAATAAACCGACACGAGTATAAAACCGAGGTACACTACTTTTTTACCTCTAAAAAGGCGTAAAAGTGATTGACCGATATAAACCAAGGGTAGAAAATAGGACACAACTGCTTCTGATTCGTATTGTTTTAAGGCTTTATTGCCCTTTAAATGGACAGAAGAATTCCCATACAGTAGTCACATACGTAATGGCCACATCCAGTAATGGTTTATTACTGTATGGGGACTACTGTAGGGATGCTGCTGTCCATTTAAGGGCAACTAAAGCCTCAAAACAATACAGAATCGAAGGCAGCAATAGATATCAAGACTCTTTTTTAGGCTATTTTTTTAGCCTGAAAATCTCAAGTTTATACTTGAGTAGTATACGGTTCCTTTAAAGCCAAGCCCACACAGACTGGATCCCATATTAGACCCCATATTTATTCTACATTAGTGTTGCCTTAAAACGTATTCTATTGATATATTCACCCCCTTTCTTCATGCTCAAATTCTTACACCTACCCACTTGTGCACTGTCTGGAAAGGGCTGCCACTATTGCCACACAGCAATGGCGCTCCACACTCTGTCCTGCCTATATCCATATTTCTATCTCAGATTGTAGTTCCACACCATCTCTATCCTGTCTATATCCTGATAATAGAGATGTGTGCTGCAATGTGATAGACACAAAGATAGAAATTTGGATATGGGCAGGATAGGGATGGTGGAAGTTGCCATGCCATACTGCTTATAGACACAATCTATATCCTGCTTATTCCATATCTCCATCTCAGTGTGGAGCTCCAATAGTTGCTATGTGACAGAGATGGAGATATGTATATGGCAGGATAGAGTGCTGTGGAGCTGCCATGCGGCCCCCATGGGGTAGGTAATATAGCCCAGTAAGCCCTATTGGATATTACCTACCCCATGGTGCAGTGCATGCCCTTATTGGCAGAATGCAAAAAGATGCGGAGTTTGTAGTTTCTTAACATGGGACGTTACAAGTTTTCCTGCTATAAGTTCTGGCCCCAGCAGCCCCATAGAGGAAGTTTATCAGTCCCTGTACACAGCAGTGAGACAGAGGGTAACAATGCCCCCATGGACTCTCACAATCAGAAATGGGATCAGCAAACTTACAGTTACTCCTCCTGCTCTCTATGGAGATCACGCACAGGAGATACAAGTTATGGGGAGAGGGCGGAGGGGTGGATCCACATAGACATACACCACCCTGTTTGTCTTCTCTATCTAGGATGGAAGTTCGCCACCTAGTGGCTGAATTCAGTATTGCAGAGATTTTTTTTCCCCCCTTCCTTTCACTCTCTGGGCCCCTTTCAAGTCCGGGCCCCATACAGGAGTACCCCCTGTACCCCCCTGATGGCGGCCCTGCATTTTAGCTTCAAATGCTTTTTCTTTCCTGAGTGTTTGCTAAAATGTCCCTTAAGATTTGGACCTGAAAGTTTTCATGGTGTGTCCAGGCTGTGAAAAATGGTGTCTACAGGGAAACAGTTTCTATCCTGATGCTACTTCTGTGGGAATTCCACCCTCTTTTGCAGTTTTTTGGCCACTTCCTCCAATATAATAGGCATCCCACATTTTTGCATTGTATTAAATATACCACATTGGCTGGATGTACAGCTATAGGATCCATGGATGTGAAATTCCCCTCCTGTGTGTAGCAAAAAGGAAAACTGTTGATGTTGGTACAAAGCTTGCATATAGCGCCCCGCACATGGTTGTTAGTACCTGGTGTATAATCTCTCCATGATCTGTGTGTAGTTTCCTTTTAACCAGTTTTTGCTGTAGGTTTGGTGGCTGTCCTGAATGCAAGGACAGGTGGTTCTGGAAAGTTTTTTTCAGGTTTCATCCTCATTTATCAATGGCTGTAGTTTCCTTTATTATTTCCCTATCCCTTCTAGTGAGGGGTTTAAGTTTTTACTAGGGGTACCCCGGTGTGTCTTTTTCTCTCTTTGTACTGTAGGAAGTTTTTCACTGGATCCTCAATGCTTCGTGTTTGCAGTAAATGGTTCTAGCTGGATTCCCTTTTGTTGAAATGATCTCCAAGCACCCATATATGTGTGTCTCTCTCGTCTGTCTCACCTGGGCTCTGAACATATCCGGTGGTATCTTTGCTTGCTTGGCTATATATGATCCCTTCTTGATGTGGCGTGGTTGAAAACTGTCATAGGGAGATATTTTGTACCTGTCGGTGGGTTTTCTTGTAGAGGGATGTTTGTAATTTGGCCATCTATCAGTTTTATAGTGGTGTCCTAAAAAAATGTATGAAGTCTCCAGAGAATTCCATTTAAAATTTTATTGTTGGATTGTACTTATGAGGTTTAAGTGTTTTTAAATATAGTGGTTTTAAAAAGCGGTTCCCTGGTCGGCCATGAATAGATTGGCATACTGCGGTGCCATTTTACTACCCCTGGCAACCCCTGTGCTTGGCAAGTAAATATCTTTATTGAATATAAAGTTATTATGATTTAGGATAAAAGAGACAAGGCTGGTGAGGATTTTAGTGATGTATTTACTGTAGGGGTAGTTGGTAACAGTGACAGTATACAACGTGTGAAGCAATGTGGAATGTTGTGTGTACAAAGCCCAAGTCCATGTAACAAGAAGCGAATTAGGTGGAACTTTTCCATTCTCTGGAGTTTGCTAAGAAATTCGGTGGTATTCTGTATGGTAGCTCTAGTATGTTTGACCAGGGGTTTTAAGTATGGTTTCTATCAGTCCTGTATATGTTTCTCTGTGAGTGTGTATATATCGGTGACAATGGGTTCTTCCTGGATTTCCTGGTTTGTGAATTTTGGGAAGCATGTAAAAGGTGCCAATTTCCAGTTGGTCAGGTATCAGTTGTGTAATTTCAGGACTGCAGGTTTGTGGAAATGTTTTAATAATTTGTTCAGTTTTGTTTTGTATTCCTAGGTTGGGTCTTGGGAAGTTTACAGTAATATGTATTGTCAGTGAGTGTCTGGTAACTTCTTCAATGTATTTTGTAGTATCCATAATGACAATAGCCCCACTTTATCTGCTGGTTTTAATGGTAATGGTGCTATTCTTTCTGTAGGTTTGTTTATGGCTGTCCCTCTCTTCGTGGGATAGATTGTACAATATCTTCTTCTGCTGTGTTGTTACTAGAGACGAGACTCTCCCATTCTAAAACTTTCTATGTATTTGTCCAGTTTAGTGTTTCGTCCTGGTTTAGGGGAAAGTGCTGTTGGTTATCCTGTCTTATATTCGTCTGTGTCTGTTTGTCCCTTGTTTAGTGTGAAAAAAATTCCCTTCAGTCAAGCCTGCTAAAAAATTCTTCCATGTCAGAGTAATAAGAGGCTAATCCCTCATCAGGTCAGAGCAGTACTGATTTTAACAAAGGTTAACAAAGTAAAAAGCCAGTTCCAAAAGATAATAGATAAGCAAACAACGAGGGGAAGACAAAAAAAAAAAAGTTAAGAGCAAAGGTGGCCGAGAAAAGTGTAGAGGGCAATAAATGACAGAAGAGATAACAGAAATAGTGCAGAGGTCAAGAAATGCAAGGGGGGAGAGAGGCAGGGAAGACCTGGAGGCAGTATGTCCAAGTATGAAGTAATTGAATGATAATCTAAAATGTTATGTTAAAATACAAGAGGTCTGTCTGGAAAAACAGGAGAACTAGAACTAATAGCTTTGATTGGTTATAGCAGAAACATGGCTAATTGATTTTAACAGAGACTGGACAAATATTGAGGATACTTCTTATTTAGAAATGACCAGAGTATTAATAAGGGGGGGATGTATGTATGTTAAACAAGAATGAAGCCAACATTTGAAAGTGAGATAGATTAAGGTAAAGATCAGGCAGAAACAATAATGGGTGGAGCTGTGTAAGGAAGCAAGAAGGTGCTAAATTATTGTTGTGTATGTTGGGGTTGACTGAACTCGAAACTCAACCCAAAGTTCGAGCCGAACTTTTATGAGTTCGCAAACTCGAAACTATTCAAACTAGTTTCGGGTTTTCGAACAAGTTTGATTTCCGGACTCGCAGGACTATTTTTCGGGAATCCCTGAACGGCCTTATAAGTGCCCTTTTGGCCCTAACAAGGGCCCTTTGGTGCTAAGGGGTCCTGGCAGCTCGAACTGGGACCCCCCACCCCGGCCCGCCCCTATCAGTGCCCTTACAAGTGCCCTTGGTCACTGATAGGTGCTTTGTTGGGGGTCCAACTCGAAACCGGGACCCCCAGGAGCAGCTCTTAAAAGGCCCTGGGCTGTCTTCTTATTCCATCCGGTGCACCAGCTTGCTGAGCCACCGACCCTGAAAGAGTACCACCTGCCTACTTCTTTCGTTCATCCCATCTACTGCTATGGCAATCTGAGACCGCCGCGAGGATTGCACACCTTTTATATAGGTTTTCAGAAAGTCCTTATTCAATATTCTGATTGGCAATTTTTCAATGCTTGGTTTAAATGGTTTACATTAACCAATCATATTTTCTGATTTTCCTGAATCGAAAGTCAGTCGAAAACAGAACCAAACTTTTTCAAAAAGTGTCGGAACCATCCTAGTCTATATTATAGCTGCCAAATGCAAGGAGAATGTGTGAAATAAATATAAGCAAGTTGGCGAAGGCTACTATATGGGGCAGTGTTCTGGTTATGGGGGGGATTTCAATATCCTGAATAGATTGTGGTAAAGGAAACTGCAGGCACCAGTCAAAAGATAGTTCAATTTCTAGAACGGCAGACACACGAAACTTTTTGGGGGTGGAAACATGGGACCACAGCTTTATTGACAGCGTAGACATCATGTGATCATTAATTAGCCAAATTTGTAATTTATGCATCCTTGCATATTACATTAGATGTAAAATCCAACTAGCGTTAAGCCAAATCTAAATGGCCAAGCTCGGAATCCCCCAGAGGGCATATTAACGGCTTCCACATAACCTCGCAAGGATGGCCCCCGCCCTGTGACTCAACAAATAACACATTATCCCCTCATAAATACATGGACGGGGAGGTTGGGAAAACATCCTCCTGCTATCAATTTCCAACAAAATGGCCGTCTTGCCGCCATCGTGGCCGCCTTTTATCCAGTACTGAACGTCACCGGCTCCCGCCCTTTGCCGGTTCCGCGAGGGCCCAGACCCAGGCGGCCAAGTGCGTGGTGCGCTGCGCGACGGTAGCTATACGTCAGGGCGTGCCCGCAAACCGAACCACCATTACCCAATGGCTCAAGGAAGGGGCGGAGCCAGGCTAGCGTGCCGGCGGATTACAACTCTCAGCATCCGACCGCAGGGAGAGCTGCCGCCAGCTCAGCCGCTCGCTCCCCTAAGCCGGGTCGGAGCTTACCAGTTTCCGCTCAAGGTCTTCCAGATACGATACTGTCAGTTTATGGGATTTGACAGTTGACATCACACCATGACTTGAATGCTAATGCCCGTCTGCCTCTTTCTGAGCATGACCCAGGATCTACAGTGCTCAGTACAGGTTCTCTAATGCGTTGGTTTCCATGACACAATCCAGAAGCATACGCAGGCACAGAGTAATGAATGTATATGTTTTAAGTAGGGATGGACTAAATCAAACGTTATGAGTCGGATGACTCAAAACTATTCACAACTTATAGTGCCCTTGTGGCCCTAACAACACAGGGGCCTTGGGCTAAGGGTTTCCTGCAGCTCGAACTGGACCCCCCTCCCCGGACCATTAAGTGCCTTTTGCAGCCTTGAGGGGCTTAAGGGGTCCCGCAGCTCAACCGGGCCCCCCTCCTGTCCCTTTGTAAGGGTCCTTTGGGCACCTAATAGTGCCTTAAAAGCAGCCCTTGGGGTGTCTTTTTTCTTCTCGCTGAGGCCACTGACCAGAGAAGTACGTCCTAAACCACCTGCGCCACCAGGGGTACCTCCGGGTGCCGGTGGCCTCAACATCCCGAGTTACTGACGCCTTGATCCAACGCGACATCTTTCGGGCTATCGAGACAAGCAACACTGAGGTCGCCGATGCATACAGCTCACTGCGGCGACAGTGAGCCCTCTGGCACTGCCAGCTCAGCAGAACGATGTTGGCTAGCCACTTTCTTTTTCATCATCCATCTCTGAGATGGCATCTTCTGCAGCTCCGTGAGATTGCCACCTCTTTATATAGTTTTGCAGAAATTCCTAATCAAGTTTTTCTGATATTTTTCATGCTTGGTTTACATGGTTTCCCTTAACTAATCAGATTTTCTATTTTCCTGAATGAAGTTCGAAACGGAACAAACTTTCGAATTTTCGACTTTCTGCCAATGCCAGTGATGATGTGGAAATGAATTGTGGAAATGAATATTGCAGTTGGCGAAGGCTACTTGGTATGGGGCCTTTTCTGTTATGGGATTTCACTTACCCCCGACATAGATTGGGTAGGAAACTGCCAGCACCTCAAAAGAACACGTTCTTAAAGGGCCAGTCCATCCGCCCCAAATTGAAAACATATATACGGAGGTAAAATCCCCCCCCAAAAACCCTTAACTGAATATTTTGAAATCTGAAATATATCAAGTCTACCCTGAATCCTGCCACAATTTCCTGTTTCCCCTGTTTCTGCTTCCTGGTTCTTCCATTAGTAACTTCAGTTATGGATTTGACCGTTGACATCACAGCCTGACTGAATGCGATCCCTTCTGCCTCTTCTGAGCATACCCAGCTCAGTACTGGCTCAGTACAGGTTTTCTAATTGCGTGGTTTCCATGACACTCCAAAGCATAGCAGGCATACAGTAATGTTTCAAAGGACAAATTTGATATGTCCACATCATTTTAAAGAGGCCATTCTTTCTAAAAGTTTTTTCTTCGTAGGGTGGACCTCCAATAACCCCTGAGCTTGATTTTTGGAGATGAAGTAATGGGAAGCTTAGGGAAGTAGTGATCATGATATAAGTGTCATTTACTATAGTGTTGCAAAACAACAAAGTGCACTGGGTTAAACAAAAACTTTTGAACTTTAGGAAACTAATTTTATGTTGTTGAAGGAATCACTCTTGCTCATAACTGAGGGGATTTGTTCCTAAGGTAAAGATATTGAGCATAAGTTGGGATGTTTTAAAGGATATTAAACTATTACAAATGTATAATTTATGGAGACAAGTGGGAAAAAAATATTTCTCTCCTGCCTGGCTAATGCCCAGTAAGAAGGGAAAATAGAAAAAGAAAAGGCGTTTAAAAATTTTGAATTATAGGGAACCAAACAGGCTTACAGGGAGTATACAACCTGTATAAGGAAGTGAGAAGCAATAAAACTACTAAATAGAAAGAAATAATGATAGCAGACAAATCACGTTGAACACCCACATAGGTTTTTTTTGAAAATGCAATAGATAAGATGAGACTTGGTTCTGAAAAGCTAATGTTCTAAACCATTTTTTTATCTATAAATACAACATATAAAATAGACTATTATAAAATGACTTTTTTTATACACTATAGAGATCCTAAGTCCTTATGGAGGGACTAGGAATATGACGGGTATAATGTCATCACAGAGAATGGTACGGACACAATTAACAACGTTAATATCAATAAAGCCCAGGCCGGATGGAATACATCTCATCTTAATAGAAGCTAGGTTCGTACACCTGTGATCTTGGTTAACCGACCCGCGTGCACAATGATCTACAACACCCGTTTCGGGCGATAATCGTCATATATTGGCCCTTAAACGGGGTTGCCCATCCGCTGGACGGATCTCCGACGAGCGCCCTGTTTCAAAGTAAAGTGGCCCATCCGTCCCTGTTATTCGGCTGAAATGGCCGTCTTACACATCGGTGCCATCTCGGGTCACACCCGCGTCACACATTGTACGAACCTTTAGTCCATTTTAATCTAACCACGTTTTCTATCTTTTCAGATTCACTTTTGTCTGTTTGATGTGCCGGCTGGATTAGAAAAAGGCTGGAAACTTTGTTGCGGGATCATATCCTTGACTTGTCATGGGGCCTACAAATCTAGGTGGGGCTAAGTTCTGATTGCCTCAGCCTTTTTTAATGTTTATAAATGAACTTAGAAGAGGGGCATTGAGAGCAGGTCTCTGTCCTTTAACTGCATTACACTTAACTTATGCAGAGCTTTGGAACTTTCAATGATGCGAATTACGTGTGTCACTTAAGACTTCAGATTATCGACACAACATGGCAGCACCCAGATGCAGTGCACCACTTCAACAAGTTTGTTCGGACCCACCAAAAATAATATACACAAATGGTAAGGTGTCATGCAACTATAGTGTTTTTATACAACCACGCCTGTACATATCCCACCGTCAGCTTACCGATCTATCGTGGGTTTTCTGTGAATCGTCGTATGTCGGGGAACCGAATATTATGTAGGGGTGCTCATGAGGGGAGGGAAGGGACGTTATATCTTTAGCCAAGGGCGACCGCTAAGGGAGATAGGGTCGGCAAGGCGACGAAGAGGGGGCCTGCGAAGGGGTGGTGGAGACCCCGGGGACAACGAATGGCTGGGACACCACTAAGGGGCAAACATACGACGATTTGGAGGGAATGCGGCATGGCCCGTATACCCCCGGCTTCCCGGAACATGATGAATATGTCCAGAGCAAAGTGGGGGGCTCAAAGTCACGGCGTTTTTAACAGCTAGCCTACACTGTTACATCAAGGAAACACACACGCGTGATCACCTTTTAAAGATTCGCTCAGAATTCCAGAACCGAGCTTTTAAACAGCTGTATGTTTCCTCAGACTACTATCAGCTGATTGCAGCAACCACTATTTTTTGAGCTTGTGTGTTCTTGTGGCGGGCCCGTACTTCCGTCGTCGCCCGCCCGAGGCACCCCTCCCCCGCGCGTCCCACAGGTTGCAGAGGAGGCAGTTACGCCACCGGCTGTAGCAAACAGATGACAGACAGCAATGCTTAGAGCTAGCAAAATATGTCTTGATTAACTTTGCAAAAAGTAATTAAAATATAAACCAGCAATGGTTTAGAGCTAGCAAATATGGTTTCTTGAATAAATTTTGCAAAATAAATTAAAATATAGACAGCATGGTTTAGAGCTAGCCACAATATTGTCCTTGAGGGATTAGGTTCAAGCAGAAAAAATATTTTTCTCTCCCTCTTTACGGGCACTGGTCGGCCTCATTTGCAGTTTTTGGAATCCCATCTCCAAAAGGCTACATCTTGGGACTGGAAGAAGTTCAGAGAGGGCATAATATAAGGGGTGGAGGGTCTTGAATATGGCAGGCAATTAGACAAGTTAGTGCTGTTACATTAAGAAGTGATGTTGCGTGGGGACATGATCAATTTATACAAATATATTATGGGCCATACGTAAACTTTCTGGTGCATGCTTGTGCATATCAGAGACATATGGACATAGTTTCCTTTACGGGGAGTTGGTAGTGACAAAGAAAGATCATTCCTCATTTAGAAAGGCTTGTTTTTACCGTGGGAGACGGTGAACGGTCCCCTTTCGCGAGCATAGGTTTGGGTGTGTAATGTTGGCCAAGTATTAGGAGGCTAGAGGGCAGGTTGGTCTAAAAATGGTGGCTGGAAGATTATACTTGCAGTTCTCGTTGATCCTGGGGATACTTTTCACGATTGCCATTTTGAGTCAGGAAGGAATTTAACCGTTTTCCCCTCTGCCTTCCTTTGAATCACTGGTAGGTAGCGTTTAAAAGGATGGTGAAAAGGTTGGACTATGTTACCATTTAGACTGTCTTAATTTAGGGCGGACAAACAACTGAAAACAATATAAAGCTCTTAACTCCTATTCCACACTAACGCAATATCAATTTAATTTAACTTTTTTTAGGAAAGAAAGCCTTTGACAGAATAAAGATTTTGGGTGGGTTTGTACGATTCCTTCCATAATCACTGTCTTACACTGTTTCCTTTGACTGAATATGTAATACATTTTCCCCATCAACAAGAAAGCATACAGAATGGGTTAGATCGGATTCCGCCTTGTCCCCACAACCTTTATTCCGCATTATGCCTGGACCTCTGAGATAATAGGAGAAGCCACAGATTTAATGGGAATATTGAAAGGTACAAGTACAATGGAATACAACATTACACGTGAAATACCTTATCACGACTCCTTATATATAATTACTCCTGGTATTAGAAGGGACATTTTTGTTGAACCTGGAGCCGTTCCATGGACCTAATGTCTGTGTTGGTGCGAGTGGGTTGCCCCTTTGGAAGCTGAGGTGGAGAGCCTATGTGGCAGCTTGGCAGCAGCAGGCAAATCTGGGGGGACACATGGACGGCTGGGCCCAGTATAGAGGGCGGTGAAAGTGAGACAGGGAGGTTAGGGGGGAGGTACGTTTGTTATGGGTTTACTATGGGGAAGTGGGGGACAGAAGGGTAGGGTTGTTCGGTCCCAGCTTTCAATTCCCAACAGATTTGCCTTAGGTGATGAAGTAGAAGCTCGGAATTAGCATGTAATGGAGTGGGCTAATCCCCTGAGCACCTAGGGACTGCAATCTCTAATATAAGGAAGGATGACTTAGATCAGGAATGCTAGCAGTAGTATGGTGGAAACTCCCATTCTAATAAAGGTAGACAGACCCTCATTGCCGACCTGTCTGTTTGGCCAGCCTAGTGCTAGGTGGCTAAATAATCTTTCTACGCGATTCCCCATTCCGAACATAGTCATATATATAGTATAGTATTTGAGGTTGACCTAAGACTACGTCCATCCAGTCCTACCCTATAGCACTATTCCGCATTCCCTGCCCTAACTGTGTGATCCAGAGGAAGGCCAAAAAAAAACCCCCACCAATTGATAAAGGGGAAAATACCTTCCGGACTCCAAGTGGCAATCGAATTTCCTCCTGGATCAACTCTACTTTATGTATTAATACCAGTAACTTGCAACATTATCTTTGTTTTGCCAAAAACTCCTAATACGGCTTTTTTTTTTTTTTTAAACTTACCGATGAACCTGCCATAACGTCCACTGGAAGGGACAGTTACATCCTTTACCGTTCTCCACAGTGAAAAACCCCTTTCCGACTCTCTTGGGGAACATTGCCCCCAGATTTATTGTATGGCCCCCTTTAATATGTATTTATACCAGTAATCATATCCCACGCAAGCGCTTGTTTCCTCAGCATACATATTGAACTTTTCCAGTCCCTCTCTTCTTCATATTTAAGCTCCCCGCAATCCCCCTATTAATTTAGTTGCTCTTCTCTGACCCTTCCATTTCAAAGATGTCCTTTTTGTACACAGGAATTCCAAAAATTGCACTGCATATTCCCAATGAGGCCTTGCTAATGCTTTATAAAGAGGGAGATACATTTTTTCCTCTCCCTGAATCCTTACCTCTCTTTTCCATGCTTGGCTCTGGCTGTTGCCACCTGAGCCACTGTTTGCTTCCTTTAGTTTGTTATCTACCAAAACTCCAAATCCCTTTCTAACAGGATGCACTTAACACGAGATATAGTATAGCATAGTTTTATGGCATAAGCAGCACAAGGGATTTTAAGTCCAAATGCATCACTTACATTTATCCCAACATTGAATCTCTTGTTGCCTACTTAGCAGTCCAATGTGACAATCTATCTAAGATCCCCCTGCAACAATCGCACATCCTCTGAGTTTTGAATGGGTCCACATTTTTTGTGTCGTCAGCACACAGAAAACTTGCTGACAATCAGGGGCGATCTAAGCTGTGAAGATCCCGGGGCACTTTCGGGCCCCTTCCGCGCAGCGCGGCGCAAAATTTTTTAGCCACGCCCCCAAATTTCCCCCCCATAAAATACTGAAAGGCTTATTTTCGCCGCACGTAGCGTGAAATTTTTTAGGTCAACACCACCCAATCAAATACTAACGGGTTTTATTCAACCAGAGTTTATACTTAACATAAACAACTGGTGGTGCTTAATTTAATTTTGCCCCACCAACCACTTAAATATTACTTAACTATTTGAAAGTTTACTTACTATATTACGTATCTAGTAAGTAAGCTATCTTTTATAGTTATTACTTACTATGTTGATCTGATTGGTTTTAAAATTAGCACCAATGTATTTGTTAAAAACTATAAAAAATTCTGATATAAGCCATAAGGTTTCAAGAAGCGAGGTTTTCAAACAACTGCAGGCATTATGAAGTTATGAACAAAGTAATGTGTAACCTCAATTCAATGTAGGGTTTCATATTGCATACCATTTATTTAAAAGCATAACTGTATTGTCCACTAAAACCTGGTTAGTGCCCATACAGTTCTGCTTTAAGACGGTTATGCAATATAAATACATTTAATGAGGTTAACTGCATATCCTTGTACAGATTTGGACACAAGAAAGGAGAAAGTGGAGAAATAAAATGTTTGCCAACATTGGCCTTTTTATTAATGTTCTCAGTTAACACATTTCGGAAGTATATTTTATACTAGTTTTAAGTATACCAAAAAAACTGCCCAGTGTCTCCTCCCCTTTGCAGCCCCCCTGGTCCCTCCCACTCATGGACCCCATGGTCCCTCCAGTTGCAGGCCCCCCTTGGCCCCATGTGGCCCCGTCCACTCATGGGTGCTGTGGCCCCGTCCACTCATGGGTGCTGTGGCCCGTCCACTCGTGGGTGCTGTGGCCCCGTCCACTCGTGGGTGCTGTGGCCCCGTCCACTCGTGGGTGCTGTGGCCCCGTCCACTCGTGGGTGCTGTGGCCCCACCCGCTCGTGGGTGCTGTTGCCCCGCCCGCTCTTGGGTACCTAAGTCCCACCCGCTTGTGGGTGCCTAAGTCCCACCCACTTACAAGTGCTGTGGGCCACTCTGACACCCCCCTAACCCCCCCCCAGAAACTCTGTGGAAATAGCCTTTTCAGGCAGAGTAAGAACTCTGCTTGAAAAGGCTGTTTTCACATAGAGAGAGAGAAGGGCTGTAGATTCACTTACCTTCTCTGCAGCTGCAGGTCCTTCACACAGCAGAGAGGAGGAGGGACTTACTGTCTCCCTCACACCCTTGACGGAGTCTGAGGCTGTGCTCACTGGAGGCACTCTGCAGGAGAAGCATTAGGAATGTCACATGTCAGCCTCCCACCCATTAACTTTCTGGTCAGTCATTTCTTTATATCTTGGGCTGTGGAGCACGTAGAGAGTTGATGGATCATTTTAAAGGTAGGAAATGGTCTTTCATTTAAATTGAACTTGTTTGGAGACCACAGTTCCCCTTTAAAGACAGGAAAGTCCAGAATTAATCTGGAAGATAAGAACTGTATGTGACTCCTCAACAAAATGGTATTGGGAGGTATGATTAATCAATCCTGCCTCCCTGCCCCAGGTACTTTAAGTTAAATTCAAGTTTAGTAGTCACTTTTGCACAGTGCTTGTATATCTTCTATAAAAAATGACAGGTCTTCAGGTTTCTACTTGAATATAGCTTTTTTTAAACATAGGGAAAGCAATACAAATATAGATTTTTGATATATTTCTTGTGCAGAATATTATTTATAGCCTGAGTAGATAAAGTGTACGTATCTAAAAAGGAAAGTAATGATAAGTTCCAATCACTTCAGCCATGGTGATTTAAACGGAAACTAAGCATTATGCATTTTTCGAAATTCTGATTATATTAAAAATTATATATCCATACACTGTATCATCTGTTCTCAATTTCTGTTATGTGGCATTAAAAACCATGTAATAAGTTTCTTTTTTTCTTTAGGGTGTAGACATACAGAATTTTTCCAACAGTTGGAGCAGCGGTCTTGCATTTTGTGCGCTTATTCATGCATATTTTCCAGATGCATTTGACTTAATTCTCTTGGGAGGAACAGAAAACAGAACTTTGAGCTAGCCTTGCAACTGCTGAGTGAGTGATGTTGCTGAATTGATATGCAGAGCAGATTTAATCTAGTGTACCAAATATTACAGAATTTGATAGTGTGCAGAGAATTGCATATAAAGGGTATCTCCATGGTTTTTGTAAGTTTTTTGAATCCATTTCTATTGAAGAACGGGAGGTAAAGGAGCTGTGCCTTACCTTCCGTTTTTCAATAGAACACACAGGAGCCAGGAGAGAAGGTAAGAACTTACCCGCTCGCTCGCTCCCCGGCGCTTGGTCTGACAGGTCCCGACGGACCTTGTCTTCTATGCGCATAGATCGCGCATGCGCATAGAAGACAAGGTCTGTCGGGACCTGTCAGACTACGCGCCGGGGGAGCGAGCGAGCGGGTAAGTTCTTACCTTCTCTCCTGGCTCCTGTGTGTTACCTTCTCTCCTGGCTCCTGTATGTTCTATTGAAGAACGGAAGGTAAGGCACAGCTCCTTTACCTCCCGTTCTTCAATAGAAATGGATTCAAAAAACTTAAAAAAAAACAGTGGAGATACCATTTAAAAGTTCAGTTCAGGTTCAGGAGCTACCTTTTTTTAGCATAATTTAAAGAATAGCTGAATGCAGGGAAATTAATCACTTTGGTGAAATATGTACATTTAATACATCAAGTGAGGGCACTACTCTGGGGCTCGCAGATGGAGGGTATATGTTTGAACTCAAATAAGCATAGCAAAACAGAGACATGGATATTTACACTGTCTCTGGGCTAAAATCCCATAATAAAAACTTCCTAAAATTTTTGCAGCAATTTAAAAAAGCTTTGGCGTTTAAAATGGGATTTAAGGTGGCTGCGTGTGTGCCGTTAAGTGTGAATTCTAATGCCATATAAATGGCATTAAAATAACGCAACTGGAGCAATAAACAAAATATTATATACCAGCTGTGCCTGTGGGTACAGGAATACCCTCTTGTGCATTTGTTGGTACTGCCATCATTAACGCCATAATTGTGCAGTATAAAGTAGCGTATATTAGAGTATACGGGGGGGGGGGGGGGGAAGGGAAATAACACGTACTGGTGGGGTTTGTGAGATCAATGGTATCTCCACCCTCTCATTCAAATTCTTTATATAGGTTAACCATCCTATTTCTACTTAGTCTAGAGTACTGTTTTACTGATCTATGTGGGGTAAATTAGTTTGAGTGTGCTGTCTAGAGTGTTGTGTCTATCAGGACCCAGCAATGCATAAAATATATAATTATCAAATGTTTCAGTGTTGTAATATGACTTTAGTATTGGCTATTATCATTTATATTATTTAAATGGCACTTTGTTCTGTAAATGTTGATATACTGTACATACAGAAATGACATGCTTAAGCAGGAATATAAATTGGCTTTCTGAGGTGTGGCCTTAATCGTGGTTTTGACAGATTCAGCTTAACAGTTGACATGTAAAAAGCTTGGAAGGTGAGAGAGAAGGGGGTAACTGGGCTTGTAGAGGGAGTGTGGCACAGCCTGGGGGGAAAAATAAGAGGGGACATGTCTTGGAGGGAAATGGAGGGCATAGCTTGCTGGACAGGTAGGGGTGCAGAGCCTGGAGAGTGAAAGAGAATATATGGTACACCATGCATGACTTGGAGAAAGAGAGACAGGGGAATGGTCTGGGAGAAAGAGTGTAGAGAAAAAGAGGTTGGCATAATGGAGGATGTTAATGTCACTAAGTGGCCCCATGCTTATCTTTGCCCAGGGCCACATTTTACCTACAACCATCCCTCAATATAGTACACTACCACTATGGTATTGAATAGATGATTGTATAAGTGTATGATCACAGAGGTAAAATTAGCTAGCGTTAACGTCTCGGTTTCATGAATTAGTGATACAGTGCCTTTATAAATACATCCCCAAGTACCGTAAAGTATTAAGGATGGAGTCAAGGGAGGAAAGCGGAGGAAAGCATAATTCTACTTCTGTACTGAGCTCTTGTAAAAGCCTCATCTTGAGCATGTTGTGTAGATTTGGGCACTAGTGCTTAACTAATTGGAAACAGTACAGAATAATAAATAAACTGATAAACAGAATGGAGAATTTTTGTTATTACACAATGACGGACTGGGCCACAGGGTTAGAGGGGAATCCCCTGTTGGGCCCAAAGCCCACTCACCCAAGGAAATAGAGAAAACTGCTTAAATTTAAAGCATATGTACAC
Source organism: Hymenochirus boettgeri (assembly GCA_019447015.1). Classification (NCBI taxonomy): domain Eukaryota; kingdom Metazoa; phylum Chordata; class Amphibia; order Anura; family Pipidae; genus Hymenochirus; species Hymenochirus boettgeri. The sequence goes on along the minus strand of CM033475.1, from coordinate 112,757,950 downwards.
TGTAAAACCAACTTACGTTGCCCAGATAGCTGTGACTTTAAAAATAAAAAAAAAATTCCCTACACCCCCCATCACTCCATTGCCACGAGATCTTCAGAATATCTCCATCTCCAGGCGGTCCAAGAGTGTAAGTCTTGCATGAAGTGTGCATGCCATGGTGCACGCAAAGTGATGTATTTGCGCGCGGGTCCCGGCACCGTTCCCAAGATCATGCATGCTAGACATTATCACATGTGCGCATGTTTCTGGGAACTGCACAGGGACGCACTCGCAATGACGTCCCGTTGCATGCCCGCTTGGACCACCTGGAGATGGAGAAATTCTAAAGATGTTGGGGTGGGGCTCCAGCAGCCATATCTAAAAGAGGCAAATTAGGCTATGGGGGGTGTAGAAAAAAAAATACACATATACATATTTACTTTTAAAGCCACAGCTATCCGGGCAACTAAAGGTGGTTTTACAGTATATATATCCTTTAAATACAGAACCAAAGGGACAGTAAGGGATACATTTTAACAAACAAAAGGAAGCCAGTAGGAGTAAGATAGATATGTAAATAAGTTATAATAGAGATATAACTAATAGGTGGGTCCCTAAACTCGTCCTGGTGGGACCCTGGTCTCTGATTTCTTGGTGAGCCCCAAAACCCCAGTCTATTATTAATAGAGGTGGCTGAACTCACTGAAATCTGTTCCGCTTGCAGATTTGCGGATTTTTGAAAAAATCCAAAATTTTTAAATCTGCATGCTGGCCAATTGAAGTCAATGGGAGTTAAAAAATCCGAAAGTTCAGCCTGATATTAAAGAAATAATTCACTCAAAAAGTTAACTATTCTTTAATGTATTGATTTAAGACCGGGAGGTTAAGGATCTATGCCTGGGAGCTCTCCCAATTCACCAGGAGGGATAGACGAAGAAAGATCAATGTGTAAACATGATCCTCCGCAGCAGCAGTGACAGGTCCTGAAAGCTTTATGGTCTAGATTTACTATAGTGGGCATGCACAATAATGCACGCTTTAGTTACTCTGAATGGGAAATGGTTAAGAATCTCCACTGCTGCTGCGGAGGATCGCGTGTAAGGTGAATTTCTTCTTTCTTCCTCTGTCTCTCCTGGTGAATTAATTGAAGAACAGGAGGTAAGGAATAGCTCCTTAACCTCCCAGGCTTCAATCAATAATGTATTTATTTTTAAACTCGTTTATTAGTTAACACACATAGGTTTTAGTTTTACATAGATACATTGTACATAGTCTTGTTAATAAATTTGTTCAGTTTCTTAGAGTCGTGTACATTGTGATTTATCGGGAAAAAAAACATGTTTAATGCAGATATAAATATATTTAATGATCCGGTGATCCAAGGGGAAGGGGTAACTTGGATTAGGTAGTGAAACGGCATACCTCATATATATTGTGAATTGTTTATGGAAGCAAGTCGGTTGGAGAGAGGGTAAGTAGGAGGGGTTCGTGTGGCATATTGCGAGTATCATCTTTATCAGACTCCTATATTTACAAGCTGTTTTGTCGAGGACAAGAGGGGGAGTCAAAGGCATCTAGATGTGATCATACCAGGTCATCCAGATATTGTTAAATTTGTTCAAACAGCCTCGGCTTTTATATATATCAGTTTGATCATAGGAAGTGTTTTGGTGATTAGAGTTTTCCATGTGCTGAGTTTAGGGAGTGTGGGCGCCATCCATTGGAGGATTATAACTTGTCTGGCATAAAATAGTTTCTCTTATTAGAGTTAAGTGAGTATTATTCCAGACATCCACTTCCGGTATTCCCAGTAGGCATAGTTTGGGGTCTGAGGGGATTGGAAAGGGGAGTTTACCTGAGAGGTAGTGTAAGACTTTGCACCTAAGAGGTAGTGTAAGACTTTGCCCCAGAATCTTTGCCCCAGAATCTTTGCCCCAGAAGTTTGCGTTATCTTGCTTACATTTGGGACATTCTGAGTTAAATCTGGAGCTTATTCGAGATCTTTTGAGAGGTGTTATATAGGACTGGTGAAGAATATAAAATTGCATGAGCCTGTATGGGGCTGATGGTGTGCATTTAATAGGTGTGCATAGAGGTTGGAAATGATGTGTCTTGTTTCATCTTGCATAAGTATATTAACAATAGGGTTGCAGGAGCCCGGGATATTAGAGCCTTGGAATTCAGATATCAAACAATATCTAAGTTGTAGATATTTGAATAGAAATTTGTCTCAGACTTTTTTTTAAACTCGTTTTATTTTGGTTCCAAATGATAACATTAGTTGTTAATCAGGTTATATATTGTGGTATTACAGTTACAAATATATTTATACATCAAGTATTTGGAAGTAGCGTCTATTTTGTCAATATTGAGCTTTATATACTCACTTAGAATCATATTACAATATCTCGGTTCTTATAATATAACTCTTAAATAACAAAATAATAACAACTCTTGCCTGCGGCCGCTCTGTCCGCTGATAGTGGATTGGTTTGCCACCTGTCTGCCCCGTTCCGCCTCCGGAGGTCCCCATATATATTTTGCTTCAATAAAGCTTGAACCCCAATTGGTTAGTTTGTATATTCCTTCTATATATTATACTAACGTGTTGGTAGAGTCTAGCCACGTGCCCCATATTTTTGGGAATTTGTCAGGGCAGTTTCTATGTTGGAATATGATTTTGATATATGGCAGATCATTGTTTACAAGTTGGATTCATTTTTTAATTTTTGGGGATTTATTAGACATCTACTTCATTGTGATTGTTTTACGTGCATAGAACAAAACTGCCTGCAGGAAAGCTTGTTCTTTGGTGGACCACACATCTTCTTCCAGCAAACTGAGCATGCATAGTTCGGGTGAGGGTTGGATGGGGTGCGGAGTGAGTGTCCTCAGAGTCTTAAATACTTCCCCCCAGTAGTTATTTATTCTTGGGCATTCCCACATTAAATGTATAAAATCTGCTTCTTGTATCTGGCATTTAGGGCAATTTGAGTTTCGGCTAGTGTTCATATGCTTCATCTGTTTGGGCGTATAATATGCCTGGTGCAATATTTTAAACTGTATAAGTTTGTTATTTACCGCTGGGGATACTTGGAAATGTGTGTATAGTATATCTGTCCACTGGTCATCTGTTATTGTTGGTATATATGGTGTCCATTTTGTTTTGATTTGTTCTATTGTGGGTTGTGATTTAGTGGTTATTAGACTGGTGTATAGCTTGGATATAACTCCTTTCATCCCTTGTGTACGTATTATTCTGATCATTGGGTGTTTTGTTATTTTATTAAAATTATTGGTAAAGGTAGCTTTCAGTGCATGTTATAGTGGAAGGTACCTGTAATGGAGTATATTCGGTATTTTGTATATGTTTTGGAGATCTTGGAAGGGGATTAGCTGCTTGTTTTTAATTATATCTTCCAGTGTGTGTATTACGTGTTCTCTCCATACTGTACGTCCTGGGAGACTTAGCAGTTGTGGGAGGAGTTTGTTGTTCCAGAGTGGGGTGTGTTCAAAATATCCGTTGAGGTGGAGTAATTGATTGATAAGATTCCAGATTCTGAGCGTTTGTTTATGTAGGGTGGTGCCTGGTCCTATCATGTGTAGTTTGGGTGCGTCCAAGTATGCCATGAATGGGCCTGTCAGGTAGATAGCCATCATCATATCAGAGGGGTTTGGTGTGGTGTTTATATTTACCCAGCATTGCAAATGTTTCATCTGGGATGCCCAGTAGTATAGTTGTAGGTTAGGAAGTGATAGTCCTCCCAATTGTTTGGGTGTCTGCAGAGTGGTGGTTTTGATTCTCGTACTTCTGTTACCCCATATAAAGGTGATAATGAAACTATTTAGTTTAGTAAAGAATGTCTTAGGGATATATATCAGGGAATGTTGTATTACATACAGTATTTTTGGCAACAGGAATATTTTTATCATTTGTATTCGGCTCCATAGATTAAGTGAAACAGATTTCCAGGCTGTAGTTTTATTTCTAGTATATTCTATTAGTGGAGATGTATTCATTGTGTAAAAAAGTTGAGGAGATTTGGTAATGGTTATGCCCAGGTATTTAAAGTGTGGTACTATCGGTATCGGTATATTGCTGGGTATTCTATGGGTTGGAAGTGTGTCCAGGGGATATAGAGCTGACTTACCCCAATTTATCCTAAGGCCTGAATGTGTTCCAAATATATTTATGAGTTCAAATGCGGCCATGAGTGGGGGGCCCGGGTTTTCTAGGATAATGTCATCCGCATAAAGACCCATGCGCTCTTCATGCCGGTCTATACGAAATCCCTGTATCTGTGCGTCAGCTCTGAGGCTTAGTGCTAATGGTTCGATCGCTAGGGCAAACAGGTAGGGGGACAGGGTATATCCTTGCCTGGTGCCCCTCTGTAGTGTAAATGTTGTGGTTAGTTCCCCATTGACCAGCACCTGTGCTGTTGGGTTTGCATATAGTAATTTAATCCATTTAATTATATTTTGGCCAAAGCGTCTCAGTACTTCCCAAAGGAACGGCCACTCAATTGAATCAAATGCCTTGCGGGCATCCAGTGAGAGAATGATTCGCTCCCCGGCGTTGTCATGGTTCAGTTGTGTTTGTATTAATGTGCGTCTCAAGTTGATTGTCGTTGATTTGTTTGACATGAAGCCTGTCTGATCTGGATGTATTATGGAGCTAATAACATGTTTTAGGCGTTGTGCAAGGTTTTGGCCAGGATTTTGTAGTCTGACGTAAGCAGTGAGATCGGTCTATCCACATTCTTGTGGGTCTTTCCAGGTTTGGGTAGCACCACCACCGTAGCATTCTATAGGGACTGGGGTAGAGTTCCAGTGGCATATGATTCATTGTACATTTCTATTAATGAGTGTATTAGTTGTTCTTTGTATTTTTTATAGGGCGCTTTCCCGTTGGACAATTCCCCTAGTGCAGATTGTATTTCCTCCTGTGTTATAGGCATATTTAGGAATGTCCTTTGTTCATTTGTGAGTTTAGGAAATTGTAGGTTGTTTAAATATTCGTCTATATCTTCTTTTGAGCTTGTAAGACTAGAGGTGTATAGCTCCCGGTAAAAATTTGTAGAAGACCTCTAGTATTTGGGAGGTTGAGTGTACTAATATTTGTTGGTGGTTTTGTATGTCTAGTATTGTGTTTGAGTGGGAGTGGTCCCTTGCCGGGTATGACAGTAGTTTTGCAGAATGGCTTCCATTTTCAAAGAAATTTTGTTTAATAAAGAATTGTTTACGGTGTGCCTTTTGGGTTTGTAAATTATTGTATAGTCGTTGTGTTTGTAGCCATGTCATTCTAGTTGTTGGTGTCTGCGTTTGTACGTACTCTTTCTCTGCTTGCTGGAGTTGGGTGGTTTATTTATTTTCCTGGTCTTGTGTAGTGCGTTTAATATATGAGATTGTTGAGTGGAGTCGACCTCTCAGATAGGCTTTAAAGGTTTCCCATACTATTTTTGGGTTATTCTCTGGGGTGTTGTATAACAGAAATTCCTCTAATTGTTCCAGGATAATATCTGGTGTTGGTAGTTGGGTAAGCCAGAATGCATTGAATTTCCATGGTTTTGCGTATGTTTTAGTGTTTGGTAGTGTAATATGTGTTAATATAGGTGAGTGGTCCGAAATTCCGCAGGGAAGGTGGGATATATATATAACTAGGGTGACCGTTTTTTTTGTAAGGAAGACAGTCGAGTCTGGATAAGGAGTTGTGTGTTGGTGTATGGCAAGTATATTCTTCGTGTTCGGGTGTCTGTGTCTCCAGACATCTACCCATGCCCATGTTTCTACAAATGATGCCAATGGTGTACCATTCGGGTATCTTGAGCTGGTGGGGTTCTGAGTTGATTGTAATCGGTCCATGGTTGGAGACATGATTGCGTTAAAGTCCCCCATATAGATAATGTGGGCTTCTGGATATCTAAGCAGTAAAGGGGTAATATTTTCATAACTGAAAGACCAGTATTTGGGGGGTTATAGATGCCCAGTATAACCACTGAGGTGTTCTCTATTTCTGCATGCGTAAAGACATATCTGCCATATGGGTCTGTTTTAACCATGATTATTTTATATTTAAGTGTTTTCCTAAATAGTATGGAGACTCCACGTGAATACGCAGAGCATACAATGTGCGCCGCCCATCCAACCCATGGTTTCTGCAAGGCTTTAGTAGTTGTGCGTACCAGGTGGGTCTCCTGCAGGCATATTATATCAGCTCTATGTCTATTGATTGTAGTGAATACTTGGGTACGTTTGTCTGTGTGGTTCAACCCCCTGACATTCCATGATAGTAGTTTTAGAGCAGTAGCTGACTCACCCATTTTTCATTTTCATTGGTTGCGTCTTGTAGGGGCCCTCCGGATTAGGATCCCAGGCGTCCAGACGGAGGCATATTCTCTTTAGTACAGGCATATAGCAAACAGAGAAAACAATAGCAGGCATTAACATAATCAGTTGGTTTAAGTAAACCATTAACAATAAATTTATTAAGCTCTAGATACGGACACGAGTGTCCAACCAATGCCGTTTGACTGGGGCAAGATATGCCTCCTGGTCAAGTCGGCGGCGGGGGGAACTTAGTGGTTCTATTCAGACGTGGAGACGTCTGGGGGGGGGTCTCCCGACTCTATTTAAGTATGTTGCCGGTATCTATTTAGTTCCGGTTTAAGTGTTTGCATGTCTACACCCATCTGTAATGTATGTTTATTCTGTGTCTTAGTGTGAGTTTTAGTTGTGGATATAATGTTTGTGTTGTTTGCTTGTGGGTGTATATTGTTGTAGCGGTCTAGTTTGATTTCCCTCCTCTTTGTTTGTTTGTAGGTCCCCTATCTAGCCTCATTAAGGGGGGGTGGGTGTTTGTCTCAAATGTTTGCTCATGTCCTGTATTGTGGTCCTTCGGGCGCTATCCCCCCACCCTTGTGGTGTCTATTATCTAATACTCGTCCAGCAATATGCGGGTAGTATCTAAATACTGGTTAGTTTACATTTTCAGTTATTGTACACCATTCAGGTAATTTAGTTTAGTGTCTCAGATAGTTTGTGGTACACATATTGAAGATTAGGTGAATTAGGTAGGGGAGTTTATCATATTTATCTCTTCACATTTCTATTCAACGTAAAGACCTAGTCGCTTTATATTTATATACATCCTATGAGAAGAGATCTGATTCAGCGGGGGGACCCAATGGGGAGAGAGTAAGAGGTCCATCATATTTATCTGTTCACATTTCTATACAGCATACAGATCTAGTCACTTTATATTTATATACATCCTATGAGGAGAGATCTGATTCAGCGGGGGGACCCAGTGAAGGTAGAGTGAGAGGTCTATCATATTTATCTGTTCACATTTCTATTCAACATACAGGCCTAGTCACTTTATATTTATACACATTCTATGAGAAGAGATCTGACTCAGCGGGGTGACCCACCGGAAACAGAGCGAGAGGTTCATCATATTTATCTGTTCACATTTCTATTCACCATATAAACCTAGTCACTCTATGCCAATACACACCCCAGTAGAAGAGATCTGACCCAGTGGGGGGGTCCAATGAGGAGAGAGTGAGAGGTCCATCATATTTATCTGTTCACATTTCTATTCAACATATAAACCTAGTCGCTTTATATTTATACAAATCCTAGGGGGGAGATTTAAACAATGGGGGGGTCCAATGAAGGGAGAGTGAGAGGTTTATCATATTTATCTGTTCCCATTTCTATTCAACGTATAGTCACTTTATATTTATATACATCCTATGAGAAGAGATCTGATTCAGCCGGGGAACTCCATAAAAAGAGAGTGAGAGGTCTATCTTATTTATCTGTTCACATTTCTATTCAGCATATAAACCTAGTCGCTTTATATTTATATATATCCCAGGAGAAGAAATTTAACTCAGCGGGGAGGACTCAATGGGGATAGCACATACATGGCTGTTTTAGCATCTCTGAGTTTCCAGTCATTTCTTTAACAATTTGTAATTCCCAGATCAGGTGGATGCTGTGATATTATTGTGGCTGACTAGGTTTTGCAGTCTTACCAGAATTCCTAGTCCATCTGTGGGTATATTTAGTCGTTGCTCCCATTTTAATCAGTTCAGAGTCCCACTTCATCAGTTCATGGTGGGGTGGTAAGGGCTTCTTGCGTTTTTGGTCTCATAAAGAGTTTTTATTTTAATCCTAGCTCTTTTCCCATTCCATAGAAAGGGGATTAACAAGATTTGCAGTTTTTAAAGAAGAGATCTGGGATGTATATCATACTGTGTGTGAATATATAATACTTTGGGTAATATTATGATTTTCACCAGGTAGATTCTACCAATGAGATTTAACAGAAGATTTTGCCAGGTTTTAAATTTGTTGGTTAATAGAGTTATATGAATTCCAAGATACTTAAAATTGTCTACTCTGGGGAGAAGATTGTGTGCGAATGGAAAAGTGCTGACTTGGACCAATTAATGTATAAGCCCGAAATGGGTCCATATTGGTGACGAGTTCATATGCCTTTCGAAGGGATTTATCTGGGTTACCCAAGTAGAGAATTAGGTCGTCAGCATATAGACTTACCAGTGCGGTGTGTTGGCCTAGTAATAGGCCAGTTATGTCTGGGTGGGATCTCAGCTGGATTGCCAGGGGTTCAATCGCCAGAGCAAATAAATACGGACATAAGGGGCAGCCCTGTCTAGTCCCCCTGCCCATAGGGAAAGAATTAGAGAATGTTCGGTTTACTTTGATGGTAGCTGTCGGGTGTGTGCATAAAATTCGTAAGCATTTTCGAAAGGTTGGGCCTATCCCAAATCTTCTCATACACTCCCACAAGAAGGGCCATTCTCATGATTTGAACGCCTTAGCGGCATCAAGAGTGTCTAGGAGGGCTGGTAATGTGTATTCGTCATACCTCTTGTATACATCGGCTGGGATCCCATCCGGGCCTGGTGTTTTACGGTTTGCTGTGTTTCCTAGAGCTTCTCAGAGTTCAGATAGAGAGATTTCTGCTTCTAAGGAGAGTCTATCTGCTTGTTGTAGTTTTGGCAAAGTTATTTTACTGAAAGGGCATGTCCACCCCCAAACTATAATTCCCCCACCCCTGGCCCCACTCTGTGGTAAATAAAAATCCTTACCTCACATCCCAGCTTCAAATGGTTCTCCTGTAGTCCCCCCCCCCCCCAAAGTCCCAAAAACTACCCACCAGGAGGATAGCAGAGTCCATATAGGACTCTGCCTCCTGTCTCCCCTCCGGGAGAAGTGAGTTTGGCATGCGCACTGCAGCCACTCTCCCCCTCCCTCTCCCTCCCTCCCGTTTTGGACTCCCATCCCCTAGCTACAAATCCATGTTATATAGTGTAGGGCTTAGTCCCCCAGCCCCAACAGCTATATTTTTAATGTAAGAAACTTCCTCGATCTTTACTTACCTTCCGCCTTCCGCCATTCAGATCTACCGGCAGCCGCATCCGTGATTGGCTGCCTCACAGCCAATCCCAGACGCGGATGATGGTCCCGCCCTCTGCTTGCATTTTCGCGCAAGCAGAGGGCCGGGCAGTGTGGCGGAGGTAAGAGGGAAGGTAAGTAATGTTTGGGGAAGTTTCTTACATTAAAAATATAGCGGTTGGGGCTGGGGGACTAAGCCCTACACTATACAAAAAATTAAAAAGTAGGGTCAACATACCCTTTAATGAAGAGGTTATGTTGGGTGTTGCAGAATTTAGTTGTGATTTGTATAGGTTGGTATAGTATTTTGTGAAGCAATTTAAGATATCTGGTGTTTTGGAACATAAGTCCATATCTGGGTCTTGGATATTTGTAATCACATTTTGATCTTGGGGCCCTGTGCTAATCTTGCGAGTAGTTTGGCAGCTTGGTGACCATTTTCGAAGTAGGTCTGCTTAGCAAAGGAATACTTTTCTGGACATTTTTTCCTTTATCATTGAGATATAGAGGGATTGAGCTAGGTGCCAGGCAGATTTAGGGGCATATTTATAAACGTTCGATATTCGCTATTGCATGACATCGCAATGACAAATAGCGCAATTTTCGCCTTATTTATAAAAACACTCGCTTTCGCCTTTGCGGAAAAAAAAAAAAAGAAAAAAAAAAAAAAAAAAAAAAAGTATCCTGAGCAATGTGTGGCGATAGTTTCGCCTTATTCATGGCGTTTAAGTGGGTATCACTGCGAAAAAGAGAGATTGCTCTCTAGTGTAATTCCAAAACTATTTTTGTCACTTTTTTATTTCAAGCTATTTATAAATAGGTGAATTTTCGCCAAACATCATTGCTTATTGGAATGTTCCATTAACATGACTATTTCTTACACAGCACTATGGTATGTTCCCATATTAATGTAACTGGTTTGATAATTAGCTGCAGTTTGCTGAAAATAAGCAATACTAAAAAATGTGTCCTATTAAGACAATTCGCCTTTTAAATTTTACACTATCTTCCTATTAAAATAGAGAAAATTCGCCTTTTGAGTTTTATACTTTATGATCCTTTTAATGAAATAGAGAAAATTCACCTTTTGAGTTTTACACTTTACAGTGTCCTATTAAAATTGAGAAAATTTGCCTTTTGAGTTTTATACTATTTAGATCTTTGGCTGAAAAAAACACCACATGTGTTAGGCTATTTTTAAATAACAAAAATAGGTGTTCAGTGTGTTTTAACCAATGTAATACTACTTTGAAAAACCACCAGGGAGTATTACCTATACTCATCATATGTGCCGAGCTTAAAAAAAACTGGTAAGGGGGAGCTAGGATCTGAAAAGTCAGTTATTCATAATGTGAATGGAATCCCAAGTCCTGGTTCAAACCATTGTTTTTAGATTCAAATAATAACATCATTTTAGCAGGGCCGCCATCAGACTTTCCTGGGCCCCATACTGGGTACATTTCTGGGCCCCCCATAGCACGAACCAACTCAGACAGTCCATACCTCCCAATATTTTAAAACGTAAAAGAGGGACCCATGGGGAGAAGAGAAGCGGCAAATGTGGATTTTCCCCCTCCAATCACTTTAAGACCACTCCCACTTTGTTAAGGTTACACACATTTAAAGACCATTATTCCCATTTTACATTGTTGCCTGCAATATTATATGTCAACTAGACATTAAGCCCGTTAAATTAACAGGCACGAGACATGCTCTACATCCCCGACGCACACACAGACCGGTAAATATAAAATGTACCGTGTCCCGCACACACACTTAAGATGCCCTCATGCCCAATGGGCACAGACTGGTAAATATAACATACCCATATATACTTGAGTATAAACCGACACGAGTATAAACCGAGGTACCTACTTTTTACCTCTAAAAAGGCGTAAAAGTGATTGACTCGAGTATAAACCAAGGGTAGAAAATAGGACCACAACTGCCTTCTGATTCTGTATTGTTTTAAGGCTTTAGTTGCCCTTTAAATGGACAGAAGAATTCCCATACAGTAGTCACATACAGTAATAGCCAAATCCAGTATGGTTATTACTGTATGGGACTACTGTATGGGAATGCTGCTGTCCATTTAAAGGGCAACTAAAGCCTCAAAACAATACAGAATCAGAAGGCAGCAATAGATATCAAGACTCTTTTTTAGGCTATTTTTTTAGCCTGAAAATCTCAGTTTATACTTGAGTATATACGGTTCCTTTAAGCCAAGCCCACACAGACTGGATCCCATATTAGACCCCATATTATATTCTACATTAGTGTTGCTTAAAACGTATTTCTATTGATATATTCACCCCTTTCTTCATGCTCAAATTCTTACACCTACCCACTTGTGCACTGTCTGGAAAAAGGCTGCCACTATTGCCACACAGCATGGCAGCTCCACACTCTGTCCTGCCTATATCCATATTTCTATCTCAGATTGTAGTTCCACACACCATCTCTATCCTGTCTATATCCTGATAATAGAGATGGTGTGCTGCAATGTGATAGACAAAAAGATAGAAATTTGGATATGGGCAGGATAGGGATGGTGTGAAGTTGCCATACTGCTATATAAGACACAATCTATATCCTGCTTATATCCATATCTCCATCTCAGTGTGGAGCTGCCATAGTGCTATGTGACAGAGATGGAGATATGTATATAGGCAGGATAGAGATGCTGTGGAGCTGCCATGCTGCCCCCATGGGGTAGGTAATATAGCCCAGTAGCCCTATTAGGCTATTACCTACCCCATGTGCAGTGCATGCCTTATTGGCAGAATGCAAACAAGGCATGCTGGGAGTTGTAGTTTCTTAACATGGGAAGTTACAAGGTTTTCCTGCTATATAGGTTCTGGCCCCAGCAGCCCCATAGAGGAAGTTTATCAGTCCCTGTACACAGCAGTGAGACAGAGGGTAACAATGCCCCCCATGGACTCTCACAATCAGAAATGGGATCAGCATAACTTACAGTTACTCCCTCCTGCTCTCTATGGAGATCACAGCACAGGAGATACAAGTTATGGGGAGGGGCGGGAGGGGGTGGATCCACATAGACATAAACACCCTGTTTGTCTTCTCTATCTAGGAATGGAGTTCGCCACCTAGTGGCTGAATTCAGTATTGCAGAATTTTTTTCCCCCCTTCCTTTCACTCTCTGGGCCCCTTTCAAGTCCGGGCCCCATACAGGAGTACCCCCTGTACCCCCCTGATGGCGGCCCTGCATTTTAGCTTCAAATGCTTTTCTTTCCTGAGTGTTGCTAAAATGTCCCTTTAAGATTTGGACCTGAAAGTTTTTCATGGTGTGTCCAGGCTGTGAAAAATGGTGTCCTACAGGGAAACAGTTTCTATCCTGATGCTACTTCTGTGGGAATTCACCCTCTTTTGCAGTTTTTGGCCACTTTCTCCAATATATATTGCATCCTCACATTTTTTGCATTGTATTAAATATACCACATTGCTGGATGTACAGCTATAGGATCCATGGATGTGAAATTCCCCTCCTGTGTGTAGCAAAAGGAAAACTGTTGATGTTGGTACAAAGCTTGCATATAGCGCCCGCACATGGTGTAGTACCTGGTGTATAATCTCCATGATCTGTGTGTAGTTTCCTTTTAACCAGTTTTTGCTGTAGGTTTGGTGGCTGTCTGAATGCAAGGACAGGTGGTTCTGGAAAAATGTTTTTCAGGTTTTCATCCTCATTTATCAATGGCTGTAGTTCCTTTATTATTTTCCATATCCCTTCTAGTGAGGGGTTATAAGTTGTTACTAGGGGTACCCAGGTGTGTCTTTTTCTCTCTTTGTACTGTAGGAAGTTTTTCACTGGGAATCCTCAATGCTTCGTGTTTGCAGTAATGGTTCTAGCTGGATATTCCCTTTTGTTGAAATGATCTCCCAAGCACACATAGATGTGTGTCTCTCTCGTCTGTCTCACCTGGCTCTGAACATATCCGGTGGTATCTTGTTGCTTGGCTATATATGATCCCTTTCTTGATGTGGCGTGGGTGAAAACTGTCATAGTGGAGATATTTGTACCTGTCGGTGGGTTTTCTGTAGAGGGATGTTTGTATTTGGCCATCTATCAGTTTTATAGTGGTGTCTAAAAAAATGTATGAAGTCTCCAGAGAATTCCATTTAAAATTTTATTGTTGGATTGTACTTATGAGGTTTATAGTGTTTTTAAATATAGTGGTTTTTAAAAAGCGGTCTCCCTGGTCGGCCATGAATAGATTGGCATACTGCGGTGCCATTTTACTACCCATGGCAACCCCTGTGCCTTGCAAGTAAATATCTTTATTGAATATAAAGTTATTATGATTTAGGATAAAAGAGACAAGGCTGGTGAGGATTTTAGTGATGTATTTACTGTGAGGGGTAGTTGGTAACATTGTGACAGTATAGCAACGTGTGAAGCAATGTGGAATGTTGTTGTACAAAGACACCAAGTCCATTGTAACAAGAAGCGAATTAGGTGGAAGCTTTTCCATTCTCTGGAGTTTGCTAAGAAAGTCGGTGGTATCTTGTATGTAGCTCTTAGTATGTTTGACCAGGGGTTTAAGTATGGTTTCTATCAGTCCTGATATGTTCTCTGTGAGTGTGTATATATCTGTGACAATGGGTCTTCCTGGATTTCCTGGTTTGTGAATTTTGGGAAGCATGTAAAAGGTGCCAATTTCCAGTTGGTCAGGTATCAGTTGTGTAATTTCAGACTGCAGGTTTTGTGGAAATGTTTTAATTAATTTGTTCAGTTTTGTTTTGTATTCCTAGGTTGGGTCTTGGGAAAGTTTACAGTAATATGTATTGTCAGTGAGTTGTCTGGTAACTTCTTCAATGTATTTTGTAGTATCCATAATGACAATAGCCCCACCTTTATCTGCTGGTTTAATGGTAATGGTGCTATTCTTCTGTAGGTTGTTTATGGCTGTCCTCTCTTCGTGGGATAGATTGTACAATATCTTCTTCTGCTGTGTTGTTACTAGAGACGAGACTCTCAGTCTAAAACTTTCTATGTATTTGTCCAGTTTAGTGTTTCGTCCTGGTTTAGGGGTAAATGTGCTGTTGGTTATCCTTGTCTTATATTCGTCTGTGTCTGTGTCCCTTTGTTTAGTGTGAAAAAATTCCTTCAGTCTAAGCCTGCTAAAAAATTCTTCCATGTCAGAGTATAAAGAGGCTAATCCCTTCATCAGGTCAGAGCAGTACTGATTTTAACAAAGGTTTAACAAAGTAAAAAGCCAGTTCCAAAAGATAATAAGATAAGCAAAACAACGAGGGGGAAGACAAAAAAAAAAAAGTTAAGAGCAAAAGGTGCCGAGGAAAGTGTAGAGGGCAATAAAATGACAGAAGAGATAACAGAATAGTGCAGAGGTCAAGAAATGCAAGGGGGGGAAGAGAAGGCAGGGAAGACCTGGAGGCATGTATGTCCAAGTATGGAAGTAAATTGAATGATAATCTAAAATGTATGTTTGTAAATACAAGAGGTCTGTCTGGAAAAACAGGAGAACTAGAACTAATAGCTTTGATTGGTATAGCAGAAACATGGCTAATTGATTTACAGGACTGGACAGTAAATATTGAAGGATACTTCTTATTTAGAAATGACAGAGTTATTAATAAAGGAGGGGGATGTATGTATGTTAAACAAGAATTGAAGCCAAATTTGAAAGATGAGATAGATTAAGGTATAAAGGATAAGGCAGAAACAATATGGGTGGAGCTGTGTAAAGGAAGCAAGAAGGTGGCTAAATTAATTGTTGGTGTATGTTGGGGTTGACTAGAACTCGAACTCAAACCCGAGTTCGAGCCGAACTTTATGAGTTCGAACAAACTCGAACTATTCAAACTAGTTTCGGGTTCGAACAAGTTTGATTTTCCGGACTCGCAGGACTATTTTCGGGAATCCCTGAACGGCACTTATAAGTGCCCTTTTGGCCCTAACAAGGGCCCTTTGGTGCTTAAGGGGTCCTGCAGCTCGAACTGGGACCCCCCACCCCGGCCCTATCAGTGCCCTTACAAGTGCCCTTGTGGCACTGATAAGTGCCTTTGTTGGGGGTCCCACAGCTCGAACCGGGACCCCCAGTGAGCAGCTCTTAAAAGAGCCCTTGGGCATGTCTTCTTTCTTCCATCCGGTGACACCAGCTCTGCTGAAGCCACCGACCCTGAGAAGTACCCCTGCTACTTCTTTCTTCATCCATCTACTGCTATGGCATCTGAGCTCCGCGGAGGATTGCACCTCTTTATATAGGTTTTCAGAAAGTCCTTATTCATTTCTGATTGGTCAATTTTTCAATGCTTGGTTTAAATGGTTTACATTAACCAATCATATTTTCTGATTTTCTGAAATCGAAAGTTCGAAAACAGAACAAACTTTTCAAAAGTTCGACCATCTCTAGTCTTATATTATAGCTGCCAAATGCAAGTGAGAATGTGGAAATAAATATAGCAGTTGGCGAAGGCTACTGATATGGGGCATGTTCTGGTTATGGGGGATTTCAATTATCCTGACATAGATTGGGGTAAGGAAACTGCCAGCACCTCAAAAGATATCAAGTTCTTAAAGGGCAGACACACGAAACTTTTTTGGGTGAAACATGGCCACAGCTTTATTGACACATTATAACATCATGTGATCAATTAATTAGCCAAATTTTAATTTATGCATCCTTGCATATTAATTAGATGTAAAAATCCAACTAGCCGTAGCCAATGCTAAATGCCAAGCCTCTGGATCCCCAGAGGGCATGTAACGGCTCCCACATAACCTCTGCAAGGATGCCCCCGCCGCTGTGACTCCAACAACATAAACATTATCCCCTCATAAAATACAGGGAGGGAGGGTGGGGAAAACATCCTCCTGCTAGCAATTTCCAACAAAATGGCGTCTGCCGCCTCGTGGCCCGCCCCTTTTATCCCAGTACTGACGTCACCGCTCCCGCCCCCTTTCCGGTTCTCGCGAGCCCAGCCGCGGCCAATGCGTGTGCGCGCCGCGACGTAGTGACGTCACGGGCTTGGCCGCAACCGGAACCACCCATCTGCTCAAGGAAGGGGGCGGAGCCATGCCATAGCTGCGGCGGATTACAACTCTCAGCATCCACCGCAGGGAGAGCCGCCGCAAGTCAGCCGCTCTGGCCCCCTAACCCGGGTCGGAGCTACCAGTTTCCGCTTCCAGGTTCTTCCAGTTACCAGTAACTGTCAGTTATGGATTTGACAGTTGACATCACAGCCAATGACTGAATGCTAATCCCCTGTCTGCCTCTTCTGAGCATGCCCAGGATCAGTACAGGCTCAGTACAGGTTTCTAAATTGCTTGGTTTCCATGACACATCCAGAAGCATAGCAGGCACAGAGTAATGAATGTTATATGTTTTAAGTAGGGATGGACTAGAAGTCAAACTTTATGAGTTCGGAGGAACTCAAACTATTCAAACTTATAAGTGCCCTTGTGGCCCTAACAACAAGGGCCCTTTGGGGCTTAAGGGTTCCTGCAGCTCGAACTGGGACCCCCCTCCCCGGCACATATAAGTGCCTTTGCAGCCCTTGAGGGGCTTAAGGGGTCCCGCAGCTCGAACCGGGACCCCCCTCCCTGTCCCTTGTAAGGGTCCTTGCGGCACTAATAAGTGCCTTAAAAGAGCCCTTGGGCGTGTCTTTTTTCTTTCGCTGAGGCCACTGACCATGAGAAGTACCCCTGCGGCCACCAGGGGTACCTCCGGTGCCGGTGGCCTCAACGAGCCCGATGTTACTGACGTCTTGATCCAACGCGACATCTTCGGGCTATCGACACAAGCAACACTGAGGTCGCCGATGCCAGACAGGCTCACTGCGGCCGACAGTGAGCCCGCTGGCACTGCCAGCCTCAGCAGAGACGATGTTGCTAGCCACTTCTTTTTTCATCCATCTACTGAGATGGCATCTGAGCTCCGTGGAGGATTGCACCTCTTTATATAGGTTTGCAGAAATTCCTAATCAGTTTCTGATATTTTTTCAATGCTTGGTTTACATGGTTTACATTAACTAATCAGATTTTCTGATTTTCTGAAATCGAAAGTTCGAAAACGGAACAAACTTTCGAAAGTTCGACTTTCTGCCAAATGCAAGTGAGGATGTGGAAATGAATGTGGAAATGAATATTGCAGTTGGCGAAGGCTACTGGTATGGGGCATGTTCTGGTTATGGGGGATTTCAATTACCCCGACATAGATTGGGGTAAGGAAACTGCCAGCACCTCAAAAGAATCACGTTCTTAAAGGGCAAGTCCAGCCCCAAATTGAAAACATATATACAGGTAAATCACCCCCCAAAACCCTTAACTTGAATAGTTTGAAATCTGAAATATATAAGTCTAACCTGAAATCCTGCACAATTTCCTGTTTCCCCTGTTTCTGCTTCCTGGTTCTTCCAGTTAGTAACTGTCAGTTATGGATTTGACAGTTGACATCACAGCCAATGACTGAATGCTAATCCCGTCTGCCTCTTCTGAGCATACCCAGGCTCAGTACTGGCTCAGTACAGGTTTTCTAAATTGCTTGGTTTCCATGACACATCCAGAAGCATAGCAGGCATACAGTAATGTATTCAAAGGACAAATTATGATATGTCCACATATTTTAAAGAGGCCATTCTTTCTAAAAGTTGTTCTTATGAGGGTGGACCTCCAATAACCCTGAGCTTATTTTTGAGATGAAGGTAATGGGAAGCTTAGGGAATAGTGATCATGATATAGTGTCATTTAATATAGGTTGCAAAAAACAAAAGTGCACTGGGTTAACAAAAACTTTTGACTTTAGGAAAGCTAATTTTATGTTGTTAAAGGAATCACTCTTGCTCATAGACTGAGGGGATTTGTTCCTAGGTAAAGATATTGAGCAGAAGTGGGATGTTTTAAAGGGATATTAAACTATTACAAATGTATATATTTATGGAACAAGTGTAAAAAAAATAGGTCCTCTCCTGCCTGGCTTAATGCCCAGGTAAGAAGGGAAATAGAAAAAAAGAAAAAGGCTTTTAAAATTTTGAAATTAGAGGGAACCAAACAGGCTTACAGGGAGTATAAAACCTGTAATAAGGAGTGAGAAAGCAATAAAACTAGCTAAAATAGAAAATGAAATATGGATAGCAGAACAAAAGCACGTTGAACCCCAAAAGGTTTTTTTTGAAAATCAATAGAAATAAGATGAGGACTTGGATTCTGAAAAGGCTAATGTTCTAAACCATTTTTTATACTATAAATACAAAAATATAAAATATACTATATATAAAATATACTATTTTTATACACTATAGAGAATCCTAGTCCTTATTGTAGGGACTGGAATATGAAGGGTATAATGTATTCACAGAGAATATGGTACGGAAACAATTAGACAAAGTTAATATCAATAAAGCCCCAGGACCGGATGGAATACATTCTCAGATCTTAAGAGAGCTTAAGGTTCGTACACACGTGTGATCGTGGGTACCGACCCGCGATGCACAATGTATACAAACACCCGTTTCGGGCGATAATCGTCCCATATATGGGCCCTTAAACGGGGTTGCCCAATCCGCTGGACGGATCTCCGAACGAGCGCCCTGTTTTCAAAGTTAAAGTGCCCATCACGTCCCGGTTATCGGCTGAAATGGCCGTTCGTACACATCGTGCATCTCGGGTCAGCACCCGCGATCACACATGTGTACGAACCTTTAGTCCAGTTTTATCTAGACCACTGTTTCTTATCTTTTCAGATTCACTTTTGTCTGTTGATGTGCTGCTGGATTAGAAAAAAGCTGGAAACTTTGTTGCGGGATCATATCCTTGACTTGGTCAATGGAGCTACATCTATGTGGGCTAAAGTTCTGAGTGCCTCAGCATTTTAATGTTTATAAATGACTTAGAAGAGGGCATTGAGAGCAAGGTCTCTGTCTTTACTGATGACACTTAACTATGCAGAGCTTTGGAAACTTCAAATGATGCGTAATTGCAGACTTAGATTATCAAAATGGGCAGCACAGATGAGATTCAATGTTGATAAATGTAAGGTGATGCATATAGGGTTTAACAATACTGGTGCCACCTACACCATAAATAATTCTGTGTTAAGTGAATGTCTAATGGAAAAAGATTTGGGGGCTCTGATAGACTTAGCTGTAGCCAGGGCGTACCTGCAAGGGCCGGGACCCCCTGCAAAATTGGAGGCCAGGCCCCTGACCCCCTCCACATTGGATGATCAGACGCTTTTTAAACAGCTGCTAGCATGTATAAAGGAAACACACACGTGATCACCTGTTTAAAAGATTAGCTCAGAATATCCAGAACCGATCTTTTAAACAGCATGTATGTTTCCTTCATACGTACGATCAGCTGATTGCAGCAACCAGCTATTTTTTGAGATTGTTGGGCTTGTGGCGGGCCCTACTTCCGTCGTCGCCCCCCCCCCTGCGCGGTCACAGGTGGCAGAGGAGGCAGTTACGCCACCGGCTGTAGCAAACAATGACAGACAGCAATGGCTAGAGCTAGCAAAATATTGTCTTGAATAAATTTGCAAAAATAATTAAAATAATAAGACAGCAATGGTTAGAGCTAGCAAAATATTGTCTTGAATAAATTTGCAAAAATAATTAAAATAATAAGACAGCAATGGTTAGAGCTAGCAAAATATTGTCTTGAGGGAATTAGGTTCAAGAGAAAAAAATATTTTTCTCCCTCTTTACAGGGCACTGGTAAGGCCTCATTTGCAGTTTTGGAATCCCATATACAAAAGCTACATCTTGGGACTGGAAGAAGTTCAGAGAAGGGCATAATAATAAAGGGGGTGGAGGGTCTTGAATATGCAGGCAGATTAGACAAGTTAGTGCTGTTTACATTAAAGAAGTGATGTTTGCGTGGGGACATGATCAATTTATACAAATATATTAATGGGCCATACAGTAAACTTTCTGGTGCATCTGTCATATCAGAGGACATATGGACATCCTTTAAGATTGGAAGAAAAGAAGATTCATCCTCAGTTTAGGAAAGGTTTTTTTACAGTGAGAACGGTGAAACGGTCTTCCAGCAGATGTGGTAATGGCAAGTTTAAATAGCTTTAAAAATGGGCTAGATATACTGCAGTTCTAGTTGATCCTGGGATACTTTCCGATTGCCATTTTGAGTCAGGAAGGAAGTTTACCGTTTTCTGCCTTCCTTTGAATCAACTGTTAGGTAGCGTTAAAAAGGATGGTGAAAAGGTTGGACTATGTTACTATTTAGACTGGCTTAATTATGGGCGGACAAACAACTGAAAACAATAGAAAAGCTCTTAACTTACTATTCCACACTAAGCAAATATCAATTTAATTTAATTTTTTTAGAAAGAGAAAGCCTTTGACAGAATGATGTGTACGATTCTCCATAATCACTGGTCTTAACATGTTTCCTTTGACTGGAATATGTAATACAGTTTTCCCAATCAAAAAGAAAAGCATACAGAATGGGTTAGATAGGATGCGCCTTGTCCCCACACTTATTCGCATTATGCCTGGGACCTCTGGCAGATGAAATAAGGAGAGCCACAGATTTAATGGGAATATTGAAAGGTACAGTACATGGGAATACAAAATTACACGTGAATGACCTTATCACAGACTCTTATATTATAATTACTCTGTATTAGAAGGGACAGTTTTGTTGAACCTGGAGCAGACGTTCCAGTGGACCTATGTCTGTGTTGGGTGCGAGTGGGTTGCCCATTTGGAAGCTGAGGTGGAGAGCCTAAGGGGGCAGCTTGCAGCATGCAGGCAAATCTGGGGGGACAGCAGGGACTGGCTGGGCCCAGTATAGAGGCGGGTGAAAGTGAGACAGGGAAGGTTAAGGGGGGAGGTACTTTTGTTAGGGTTACTAGGGGGAAGTGGGGGACAGAAGGGTAGGGTTGCTTCTTCCCAGCTTTCCAATTCCCAACAGATTTGCCTTAGGTGATGAAGTAGAGCTCGGAATTAGCATGTATGGAGTGGGCTAATCCCTTGAGCACCTAGGGGACTGCAATCTCTAATATAAGGAAGGATGAACTTAGGATCAGGAATGCTAGGCAGGTAGTAGTGGTAGGAAACTCCATTATAAGAAAGGTAGACAGACCCTACATGCCGAACTGTCTGTTGCCAGCCTAGTGCTAGGGTGGCTAAATAATCTGTCTACGCGATCTACCACATGCCGAAGCATAGTATATAGTATAGTATAGTATTTGAGGTTGAATAAAGACATACGTCCATCCAGTCCTACCCATATAGCAATATCCTCATTCCCTGCCTAACTGTTGATCCAGAGGAAGGCAAAAAACCCCCACCAAATTTATAAAGGGGAAAATACTTCCGACTCCAAAGGCAATCGGAAATTTCCCTGGATCAACTCTACTTTTGTATTAATACCAGTAACTTGCAACATTCTTTGTTTGCAAAACTAATACGGCTTTTTTTTTTTAAAAATGGACCGATGTGAACCTGCCATAACGTCCACTGGAAGACAGTTACATAGCTTTACCGTTCTCACAGTGAAAAACCCCTTTCCGAACTCTATTGGTGAACAATGCCCCAGATTTATTGTATGGCCCGTTAATGTATTTATACACAGTAATCATATCCCCACGCAAGCGCTTTTCCTCCAGCATACATAATTGTAACTTTTCCAGTCTCTCTTCATATTTAAGCTCCCCCAATCCCCCTATTAATTTAGTTGCTCTTCTCTGAACCCTTTCCATTTCAAAGATGTCCTTTTTGTACACAGGATTCCAAAATTGCACTGCATATTCCAAATGAGGCCTTGCTAATGCTTTATAAAGAGGGAGAATAACATTTTCCTCCCTTGAATCCTTACCTCTCTTTTCCATGCTGGCTCTGGCTGTTGCCACCTGGCACTGTTTGCTTCCTTTAAGTTTGTTATCTACCAAAACTCCAAGATCCCTTTCTAACAGGGATTCACTTAACACAGAGATTATAGTATAGCATAGTTTATGGCATAAGCAGCACAAGGATTTTTAAGTCCAAAATGCATCACCTTACATTTATCAACATTGAATCTCATGTTGCCACTTAGCAGTCCAATGTGACAATCTATCTAGATCCCCCTGCAACAATCGCACATCCTCTGAAGTTTTTAATGGTCCACAAAGTTTTGTGTCGTCAGCAAACACAGAAACCTTGCTGACAATCAGGGGCGTATCTAGAGCTGTGAAAGATCCGGGGCACTTTCGGGCCCCATTCGCGCAGCGCGGCGCAAAATTTTTAGGCCACGCCCCCAATTTCCCACACCCATAAAATACATAAAGGCTTATTTTCGCCGCACGTAGCGTGAAATTTTTTAGGTCACACACACCCATCAAATACTAACGGGTTTATTCACCAAGAGTTATACTTAAAACTGGTGGTGCTTAATTTAATTTTGCCCCAACCAATTAAATATTACTTACTATTTGAAAGTTACTTACTATAGTAAGTATACTAAGTAAGTAAGTATACTTTTATAGTTATTACTTACTATTTGATCTGATTGGTTTAAAATTAGCACCAATGTTATTGTTAAAAACTATAAAAAATTCTGATATAAAGCCATAGGTTTCAAGAAGCTAGGTTTTCAAACAACTGCAGGCATTATGAAGTTATGAACAAAGTAATGTGTAACCTCATTCAATGTATTGTTCATATTGCATAACCAGTTATTAAAAGCAGAACTGTATTGTCACTAAAACACTGTTTAGTGACCATACAGTTCTGCTTTTAATAACGGTTATGCAATATAAATACATTTAATGAGGTTAACTGCATATACTTTGTAGCAGATTTGGACACAAAGAAATGAGAAAGTGAGAAATAAAATGTTTGCCAACATTGCCTTTTTATTAATGTTCTCAGGTTACAACATTTCAGGAATATATTTATATAGTTAAGTTACCAAAACCTTTATCAATATATAACAGGAAGTCCACAGTGCACTGGCAGTGGTGCTCCACTCCAGAAAGTGAGAAATAAAATATTTGCCAACATGGCCTTTTTATTAATGTTCTCAAGTTACAACATTTCAGGAATATCTTCATATATAGTTAAGTTACCAAAACCTTTATCAATATATAACAGGAAGTCCACAGTGCACACCGATCTTAGCTTTAGTAGTTTATTATAACACACTTGTGTTATAATAAACTACACTATACGCTAAGACTGGTATGCACTGTGGACTTCCCGTTATCATGGATATTAATACCACTGGCAGTGGTGCTCCACTCCAGAAAGTGAGAAATAAAATGTTTGCCAACATTGCCATTTTATTAATGTTCTCAAGTTACAACACTTCAGGAATATCTTCATATATAGTTAAGTTACCAAAACCTTTATCAATATATAACAGGAAGTCCACAGTGCACACCAATCTTAGCGTTAGTAGTTTGTGTTATAATAAACTACACTATATGCTAAGACTGGTGTGCACTGTGGACTTTCTGTTATCATGGATATTAATACCATGCCAACATTACCTTTTTATTAATGTTCTTATAGCATTTCAGGAATATCTTTATATAAGTAAGTAAAGTTACTGAAGCCTTCATCAAAATAACAGGAAGTCCACAGTGGATTTCCTGTTATTTTCTTGGTATTAGAGCAGGATTTGCAATTTACAATTGTGTGCTTCGGTACAAGTAAGGGAGGGGATAAGGAAGTTTAAAGTGGAACTATACTTGCCCTAATTACCCCAGTTAAAAGTGCCTAAACTGCTAGGCTAGCAGTTTAGTGCTAGGTACTCACCATAGGTTTACCTCCTATATCCACAATCAAATAAAAAAAGTTGCAATTGTCAGGACTTTGTGCTCCCCCTCCTTTCCATCAGTGACCAATAGGAGCATGCACTTCTTTTAGGGTGCATCTTCTTATTGGTCGAGCCAGAGGGTTGGGTGGAGCAACATGTCCCAGCAAATGCAAGTTTTACAAACTTGTTTGAAGATATAGAAGGTAAATCAAGAGTTAAGAACCTATAGACTTTGGTCCATATCATACAATTGCCCATTTACTTCTAAAGGAAAAACCATGCCAAGAAACATTTTCCTGACAAGTGATGGGAGTGTGTGTGTTAGGTTCTTTCCTTTACTAAGAAATGATGTACGGTAACATAGAGATGTCAATTAAGATTTAAAAAAACAAAACCCCAGTGCCTCTCAAATACTTTTTCAAGTTTTCAAAATTAGTTAAAGAAACACTAAACAGGAATTTTTAACTATATTCCATATGTTTGTATTCACAGGGAGGTGAGAATGCTTATTCCCACCTCCCTGTGAATAATAGAACGCCCGGGGGACACTGGAGTTGAACTTACCGCTGTTCCACTCGCAGTTCCTTCTGCACTGACAGCAGCACTGCCCAACCAAGCGCCTATCTTTGGCGCATGCGCGCCAATACAAAAGTTAGGCACGCGATCAGGCAGCGTGGCTGTCATTGCAGAAGCAGTTGCGAGTGGAGCGGCGATAAGGTAAGTTACAGGTTCCCCCAGGCGTGCTATTATTCACACAGGGAGGTGGGAATAAGCATTCTCACCTCCCTGTGAATACAAACATATGGAATGTAGTTAAAAATTCCTGTTTAGTGTTCCTTTAACTAATTTTGAGAACTTGAAAAAGTATTTGAGAGGCACTGGGGTTTTTTTTTTTTTTTTTGTTGTTTTTTTAAATCTTAATTGACATCTCTATTATGTTACCATATATCATTTCTTAGTAAAGGAGAACCTAACACACACACTCCCATCACTTGTCAGGAAAATGTTTTTTGGCATGTTTTTTCCTTTAGAAGTAAATGGGCAATTGTATGATATGGACCAAAGTCTATAGGTTCTTAACTCTTGATTTACCTTCTATATCTTCAAACAGGTTTGTAAAACTTGCATTTGCTGGGACATGTTGCTCCACCAAACCCTCTGGCTCGACCAATAAGAAGATGCACCCTAAAAGAAGTGCATGCTCCTATTGGTCACTGACGGAAAGGAGGGGCAGCACAAAGTCCTGACAATTGCAACTTTTTTATTTGATTGTGGATATAGGAGGTAAACCTATGGTGAGTACCTAGCACTAAACTGCTAGCCTAGCAGTTTAGGCACTTTTAACTGGGGTAATTAGGGCAAGTATAGTTCCACTTTAAACTTCCTTATCCCCTCCCTTACTTGTACCGAAGCACACAATTGTAAATTGCAAATCCTGCTCGATCTGTTCTTAACCTTCTACTTGATATTGTTCAACCCATAGACTCTTAACAATTATATGCTGTCTTCTCTTTTTTGTTTTGGCTAAACTGAAGTTTGGGTCTGAATAATGACACTTGGGAGATGTTCCCTATGGTAGCTGTCATGTAGTGCAGGGTATGCAGGTGAATCTGGCAAAATTGAGCCTAAAGTCCAAGTTATGAAGAAAAACAAAAAACAAACATCACCACCTCATGTTAAGAAAAACAAACAATCACCACCTCATGTTAAGAGCCCTCCAATCACAAGGGATGGATTGGTAAGACTAGGTAAGGATTTACTTACAGCAAGAGAAGGCAAGGGCTCTGTGGTAACCATGAGGAGTAATTTATTCCACTAATTAGGGCTGGCTGCCTGGCAGGGATGTTAAATGGCTGGCTGTGTACTAGTACAGAGCATTGCAGGTGAATCTGACAAAATTTAGCCTAAAGTCCAATAATGTAGAAACAAAAAAAACAAACATCAGCACCACATGTTAAGAGCCCTCCAATCACAAGTGATGGATTGGTAAGACTAGGTAAGGATTTACTTACAAGCAAGAGAAGGCAAGGGCTCTGTGTGGTAACCGCGAGTCATCTATTCCAATAGTATAGGCTGGCCTGGCACTGATTTTAAATGGCTGCCTGGGCTGGCACAGTATGCAGGTGAGGTGAATCTTGCAAAAATTGAGCCTATATACCAATCAATTGATAAAGAAAAATAAGTGTCAGGACCTTACATTATAAGAACCATGTACTCAGAAATTAGCCTGTGATGTACAAATCAATGAAACTCAGAGCATTTTTTAAAAATGTTTTAAAGGGTCAGTAAACCCTCCAAAACAGCTTAACGGTTTTGAAAACAGTGATGGAGAGGAGGTCCCAAAAAGGCCAAAATACATATGAAGCTTTCATGAATCCACACAAAAAAACTTGAACACATTACCAATAATAAAATTCAATCAATTGACCAAATACACAGGCAGCAGTACTAAGATAATTTTAATAGTAAATCTAGTATGTAATCCAGTGGTTTATGGACTAGGTTATACAAGATTAGTCAGCCACATGGCAGGCAGACACACAGAACTCCATTTTGACCTTGGAAATACAATATAAAATGGTGGAGGGGAGGTCCAAAATGGATGCTTGCATGAATCCACACAGAAGAAGAAATAAGAAAACATGCTGAAACATTTTGGGAATATCCTAATCTAAAATAGATGAAATTGCGGATTATATAATTTTAAAAGTAAAACACACAATCCAGTGGTTTGGGTTGCACAAGAGAGATTAGGCAACAAAGTCAAAATGGCGCTGTTCTGTGTGTCTGCTTTGCCTGCCATGTGGCTGGCTGCCTATTAGGCAGCCACATGGCAGGTAAGGCAGACACACAGAACAGCAGCCATTTTGACTTTGGAAATATGAAATGGTCGAGAGGAGGTCCCAAAAAGGCCAAAATGGATATGAAGCTTTCATGAAACAAAAAAACTTGAACACGTCCAAAATAAAATTCACTCAATTGACGCAATACACAGGCCCAGCAGCTAGATAATTTTTAATCTAGTATGCAATCCAGTGGTTTAGGACTAGGTTATACAAGATTAGTCAGCCACATGGCAGGCAGACACGCAGAACTCCATTTTGACCTTGGAATTGGAAATACAATATAAAATGGTGGAGGGGAGGTCCAAAATGGATGCTTGCATGAATCCACACAGAAGAAGAAATAAGAAAACATGCTGAAACATTTTGGGAATATTCTAATCTAAAATAGATGAAATTGCAGATTATATAATTTTAAAAGTAAAACACACAATCCAGTGGTTTGGGTTACACAAGAGAGATTATGCAACAAAGTCAAAATGATGCTGTTCTGTGTGTCTGCTTTGCCTGCCATGTGGCTGGCTGCCTATTAGGCAGCCACATGGCAGGCAAGGCAGACACACAGAACAGCAGCCATTTTGACTTGGAAATATGAAATGGTGGAGAGGAGGTCCCAAAAAGGCCAAAATGGATATGAAGCTTTCATGAAGAGAGGAGGTCCCAAAAAGGCCAAAATGGATATGAAGCTTTCATGAATCCACACAAAAAAACTTGAACACATGTCCAATAATAAAATTCACTCAATTGACCAAATACACAGGCAGCAGTACTAAGATAATTTTAATAGTAAATCTAGTATGCAATCCAGTGGTTTAGGACTAGGTTATACAAGATTAGATAGCCACATGGCAGGCAGACACACAGAACTCCATTTTGACCTTGGAAAATACAATAAAAATGGTGGAGGGGAGGTCCAAAATGGATTGAAGCTTGCATGAATCCACAAAGAAGAAATAAGAAAACATGCTGAAACATTTTGGGAATAATTGTGTTGTCAATTGTGAAGGTTCTATCTTTGTGGGATTCCTGAAAGCTGTCATATAACCATAAGCCAATGCCAAATACATTTGCAATGCAAATTTATATGTATACAACAATCAACAAAATAAAAATGTATTATACAAGGTACATAACAAATACAATGATGAATGATCTAATGTATTAATCAAATACCAGGCACAAGCACAGCAGGCAGCATAAGTTGTTTTTTAGGAATGATGAAAATTGAATAATGAATTTGAATAGAAATCCTCCATCCCCATTCCCTAATAATCCCTTCCAATTCAAACCTCGTTCTTAAGTTCTTAACCTCCCTGCTCCCAAAATGGCTGAATGATGATATATTACCTGCCCTGCGGTGCTGCCCTCTTCCTTCCTGCTGCTTTTGGCGCCAAAGAGAGAAGCAGAAAGTGGAGCAAACGCCTATAGGCAGCCCCAGGCTTCCCAGAGTCCCAACTTGGTAAACCCAGGCCCAGCCCTACTGGCGTATGGCGGCGTGAGTGTCAGCGTCTCTCTCAGCCAGGGAGCCAGGCCAGCCCAGGAATGGATTGAGTCCTCCAGAATCCTCCTCGTCTCTCACTCGTCACTCCCCATAGGTAAGACTCGGAGACTCAGAGTCCGAGCGCGCGCGCGTCCTAGGCATAGACAGCCACTGCAGCCAGACAGTCCGTCCCTGTCCCTACTTGCGCGCCGCCGCCTATTCTGCAAAGTGGGTGCAGCGCGGTGACGTCACGGCTACGCGCCGGCAGAGATTCGGGGCACCGCGCTTTAAAGGGTTACTAAAGAGATTCGGGCACCGAGCGAAAGATCCGGGCACGTGCCCCGAATCTTTTAGCATAGATATGCCACTGTTGACAATACCTACTTCCAAATCATTAATAAATAGATTAAATAGAAGCGGTCCAAACACAGAACCCTGTGGCACTCCACTTAGCACTTTAGTCCATAATGATGAAGCCCCATTAAAAACTACTCTCTGCATCCTGTTCATTTTTTCTATCCATGTACAAATGTGCTTCCCCAGACCAACAGACCTTCGCTTATACATTAGTCGCCTATGGGGGACTGTATCAAAAGCCTTTGCAAAATCCAAGTATACTACTGCAATGCCAGAGTCTAAATTTCTACTTACTTCCTCATAAAAGTCAAGCAAGTTAGTTTGACAAGATTTATTTCTTCTAAATCCATGCTGGTTACTACTTATAATGTCAGTCCTTGAAACATGCTCTAGAATACGTCCCCTTATTAAACTTTACAGTATCTTCCCCACCACTGAAGTTAAACTTACAGGCCTGTAGTTACCCGGCTTTGAACGACTACCCTTTTTGAATATTGGAATAACATCAGCCTTTTTCCAATCCAGAGGCACTCATCTGGACATGAGAGAATCTGCAAAAATAAGAAACAATGGCCTAGATAAACTGAACTTAGTTCCTAAGTAACGAGGATGTATTTTATCCAGTCCCAGGAGATTTTTAATATTAACCTTATTTAGCTGTTTCTGTTACCATATCCTCGGTTAACCAAAGTGACTTGCATTTTATACAGGGGTGCCCCTACCTTGAAGCAAATTGAAACATTGCTCAGGGCGCTCCCTGCGGAACACTTAAAAGGCGGCAGTTAAAAAGAAACTTCTTTCCTAAATACTGCATTCAGCACCAGTCCACAGTCATCCCACCACACCCACCTCCACAAGCCACGCTATGTTCCTGATGAAGCCACCCGCTTCATGGCCGCACCCATCTCCCGATAGGTGGCATTCAAAAGTTGTTTCAGGTGTCAAAATCCTAGGAACACCCCTGCTTTTTTACCATTATTGCACTATACTCTATGATATCTGTACTGGATCTTCTATAGTGTATACAGAGGGGAAAAAAATATTTAAGACATTGCTTTATCGCCATCTCCTAACTAACTTATCGACATTAATTAATGGTGCCACATTTTCAGTCCTCATCTTCTTAATATTAATATACTTTTTAAAAAAAATAAGCTTAGTGATGCTTTGTTTAGCTATCCTAACTTCATTATTAATTTTAGTTAATTTGATTGCTTTCTTATATCCTTGTTACAGTTTTATAATCCTAAAGGCCCTTTCCATTCCTCTGACTAAACGTTTTAATTCCTTTTTTTCCTTTCCATTTGAATCTTACGTCAGAATTCAGACACCTGGGCGCAGATTTATTTTTTTACATTTATTTCCCAAGGGTTTGGGAAATTAGATGTGAAATGGCTTAAAATCCCCTTAAACACAGTCCACTTCTGTTCAGTACCTTAACCTGATAATACCTTATCCCAGTTTACATTCTGAAGAGCTACTTTCAACCTGGGAATATTTGCTTTCCTAAAATTAAAAGTCTTTGTCAACCCAGCGCACTTTTCTTTCGAAAAATACTCCAAACGACACACTTTCATGGTCACTATTCCCTAAAGCCTCCAGTTACCTTTATATCTCTATAATGCGTCCACGATGTTAGATTTACCGATCCACACAGAGCTCCTTTTCTAGTAGGAACTTCAACCACCTGTCAGAGAAAATTATCCTGCAGCAAATTCAGGAACTTTTTCTGTGATGGCAGTTCCTCTACACCAATCAATGACAGGGTAATTAGTCCCCCATAATGAGACACACTCCCCAAACTTGCAGCCTTGCCAACTGCATATGAAGTTGTCTCACTTCCTCCTGCTAGCATTGGCGGCTTATAGCAGACACCCACATGACAATAGCCCCTTCCTGTTGCCTAATTCCACCCATTGCCTCAGCCCCCCTTTAACATCCATATCGCCAGTTATCTCTTCTTTTAAATTTGCCTTTAATTCTTTCTTAACATAAACACATACTCCTCCCCCTTTCCTTTTTTCTCTGTCATGCCTAAACAAGACGTATCCTTCTAAATTTACAGCCCAGTCATGAGAACCACGTTTCTGCTATACCTATTACATCATACTTTTCATTCAATGCCATAATCTCCAATTCACCCATTTTGTCAGCCAAGCTTCTCGCATTTGCAAACATTTTAGATTATTATCCTGTAATTTATTCATACACTTTAATACACATGCCTCCCTACCCCCTATGCTAGCCCCATCCCCCTTTCCACCCACCACTGGCCTATCTACACCCTGCTTTCCTCCTGGGCTATCTATCCCAGTGAGACTGCTAATACCCTCCCCCCCAAACCTAGTTTAAAATCTCCTCCAACCCTCTAGCCATCTTCTCCCCTAAAACAGCTGCACCGCCATTAGTGAGGTGCAACCCATCCCTACTAAAGGGCCTGTAGCTGACAGCAAAGTCTGCCCAGTTCTCTATAAACCCAAGCCCTTCTTCCTTACACCCCCCTCTTAGCCCCGCATTAATGCTCTTAAGCTCCCGCTGTCTCCCTAGCATAGCACATGGCT
The DNA here is from genome assembly GCA_019447015.1 of Hymenochirus boettgeri. NCBI lineage: Eukaryota > Metazoa > Chordata > Amphibia > Anura > Pipidae > Hymenochirus > Hymenochirus boettgeri. The sequence goes on along the minus strand of CM033475.1, from coordinate 112,726,558 downwards.
GCGGTAGTATTTCTGAAAACACTACCCTTGAGGTCCTTGCTTTTAACTTGGCCCCTAGCTATCGGAAATCATGTTTAAGGACCTCACCTCCTCCTGGCTGGTGAATAAACTATTTGCAAACTTAGTTTTGTGCCTTAGTGTCTTCCTGCAATATATTTTACAACTACTGTATGTACGCTAGAGAAAAGGCGCTTGCGTGGGGATATGATTACTGTTTATAAATAGTATAGAATAGTATAGTTTATTATTTTGAGGTTGAAAAAAGACATATGTCCATCCAGTCCAACCCATCTAGCAATATCCTCATTTCCTGCCTAACTGAGTGTTGATCCAGAGGAAGGCAAAAAAAACCCACCAAATTTATGAAGGGGGAAAAAAATTCTTTCCTGACTCCAACTGGCAATCAGAAATTTCCCTGGATCAACTCTACTTTATGCATCAATACCAGTAACTTGCAACATTCCTTGTTTGCAGAAACTCATCCAGCTTTTTTTTTAAACTGACCAATGAACCTGCCATAACAACGTCCACTGGAAGACAGTTCCATAGCTTTACCGTCCTCAAACCCTTTCTGAACTTGAAGCCTAAACCTTTTTTCTTCAAGTCTTAAGGGATGGCCACATGTCCTCTGACATGTTCTAAAAATACATTAACGGGCCATACAATAAACTATCTGGGGCATTGTTCACCAATAGAAAATATCAGAGGACACCCGGACATCCCTTAAGACTTGCATCCCACTTGTCCGGACGGAATTTTTTTCCCCTTCATAAATTTGGTGGGGGGGTTGCCTTCCTCTGGATCAACAGCTAGGCAGGTAATGAGGGTATTAGACTGGATGTATGTATGTATTTATTCAACCTCAAATACTATACTATACTATAACACTACCAGCAATTAGGTCATTATCAGGCTTATGCTCACAATTTAATCCTTAATAATAAAGCCATATTTAGAACCTAGTTCCAATTCAACTGGGTCACAGAATAACTTAAGTATTTGAGGGTATTCAATGAAATCAACACCTCTTTCAAGCTTTACCAATTTCAGTTTCAACTAGAGACCTACAGGCAAAATTTACTCATTTCCTTTGACAAAGAAAAAACCATGTGACAGACAGAAATTACTAATTTACTTTGTCAAGGAAAAAAACGAAGAATTAAATGAACAAGTAGCCAGACATAAACTGGTTTTATCTCCTTACGCTTTACTAATACATGGTGGCAAGATAATCTCAATATATAAGGTGGTTTATGGGGAGTGGTAATATGGGCTGGGTCAATTTAGAGGCATAAATGATGCCACCTCTGCACCTCTCCTCTATCCTCTGTCTTCCTTTTATGAATGAAAAACTTGGGCGGATTAAACTTTATAATTTAATATTCTCTACAATTATGGGATTCTTGTAATACTTAAAGGGCATGTCCAGCCCCAAAACTAAAATTTAACCCAATACTGGCCCACTGTGTGGTGCTAAAAAGCCTTACCTTACATCTCTGATCCTTATGGTATTCCTGTAATGTCTGTACAAAGTTCCAAAAGGAGAAGAGTAGGAGCTGTCAGAAATTCATCTGGTCCCTGCTGCTTCCTTGTCCTCTTTATTACATTACACCTTACAATTGTTTTTTTCCTAATATGGGTGACAAAAAGACAAAAGCCCACCTCTAATGACTTGAGAAAAAATATTACAGCTTAAAGGGCATGCCCCCCCAAAACTATAATCCCCCCAACTACTGGCCCCACCATGTATGGTAGTTTAATCCTTACCTCACATCCCAACTCCATCTGGTTCTCTGTAGTCCCCCCCCCAAAGTTCCAAAAACTGACCACCAGGAGGCTACCAGGTCCATATAGGACACTGCCTGCTACCTGGCCTCCCGGAGATTCCTGCCATGCGTGCTGCAGCCCTTCTCCCCCCTCCCTCCCCCTCCCTCTCCCTCCCTCTCCTCCCGTTCTGCTATCCCTCCCCCTAGCGTTAAACCCTTCTGCTATCCCTTCCCCTATGTCCCCCAGCCCAACCGCATACTTTGTATTTTTAAAAGCTCCCCAATGTTTTACTTACCTCTCCGCTTTCCTACGCGGAAGTAGCGCCGCAGCCGCGTCCGTGATTGGCTGCCGCTCAGCCAATCACAGACGCGCTGCCGGTCCCGCCCCTCTGCTTGCATTTCCTCACAAGCAGAGGGCCGGGAGCGCGGCGCAGGAAAGAAGGAGGTAAGTAGAGTTTGGGGGGCTTTCTAAACAAAAAAATTTATGCGGTTGGGGCTGGGAGCCCAGGGGGATCACATATTAAATTTTTTATTTTAGGGTGGACATAGCCTTTAAAATCTAATATATAATTTTTCATCCCACAAATGATTTTATATGTGGGAAAAGTAGTAGAAAGCTGACAGACATGGGGCTAATCTCCTATGCATACAAATGATTCACTTCTACTTCTCTCTGCCTTTTAGGTGTTTCTGCCTCCTTTTCAATTCAAGGGAGGACTGGCCCAGTAGGCTGAGGGTCAAATGCCCCCCGGGTTGGTCTCCAATTTAAAATTTGGGCTGCCACAGAAGCTTTTATTAAGGACAACAATCTCAAAAAAAAACATCACCCCCATTACATATCCACACTTCCAGCAGCTGAAATCACGTACTCACATTTACAGCCGTGCTGCCCTCCCTTAGATATCACACAGCAAAGATAAGTGCTAAAAGCCCACCTCCTAGATAGCCCAGGGTAATTATTAACATGTGAGAAATCAGACAGAGCACTAGCAAAGGTAGGAGGGGTAAAGTAGCCTATGAGGTGCTAGGTATGGATAAAACCATTACAGCTATAAAGGAGAGAAGAAAAGATCCATAATAAATGGTCCTGCACACTCTAATAGTATATAAGTAAAATTCTTTAATATGAACAGGAATATATAGCACAAATGACTCCATATAAACATTAAAAACAATTAAAAATATATACAATCCTCTTACTATTGGGGTCATTTAAAGGAGAACTAAAGTCTCCAGACAAAATTGTCCCAATAGACAGAGCACATTCACAAACATACAACAAGCTGTGTATCACCTCTCCCTTTGCTGTGGCCATTGGGTGATTTATGAAAACAACCTGTGAGTACTAGGGGTCAGCTCCCACAATCCACCTTAAGAGGGTAACCCCAGCTAAGTGTCTGTGTACAGGCACATGCTCTTTAGTGCTCAACAGATCAAAACAAGGAAGTTGCAGCCTTGCTTCCTAGAAGCTAACAGCCAATCACCGTACATCACAGAGATCCCCTCTCCCAGATGAGAACAGAGATTCAGTTGTTTATTTTCAAAAACATTCAATGATCCTAACAATTATATAATCCTTTACTATACAAAAAAAGAGTAAAGTATATTTCATAGATAGCATGGATGTAAGAAACGGAATACTAACAAAAAAAATAAATGTAAGTCTGGGGAATAGAACCTGCAACCTGTACATTTACTGTGTCTTGCTAAAAAGCAGAGGTCGACCTCTAGGCAATAGAGATAATTTATAGATAGCTGGTACATGTAGAATCTTTTACTATGGACATAATGGAAACAAAATAAAGGAAACTATAGGGATTAGAACTTGCCAACTTCTGGACTGTGTGTTTCTATAACTGGCATCTTACAATGTGAGCCATGTGAGTAAGCTGAACACTTAGGTACATTTAGGAGCTTCATCTTTTGCTTGGGACAAATAGAACAACAAAAAAAAGAAGTCTGGGGTATTGAACTTGTGACGTTCTGAATTGTGTATTATTAAAACTGGAGCCTTACCCGGTGCACCACCACTGATCTGGTACATTTGGAAGCTTTTTTTTTTTGCTAAATGATTCCTAAAGAAAATGAAATATGGAAGTCCCTAATAAGACTTTGAAAGATGCTTGTTACCCTGCAGTTTATTTTCCAGCAACTCACACTGAATGGTTAATAGATTATGGTAACAATCAGCTTTCAAAGTCTTTTCAGGGACTTCCATATTGGTGTATAAACATTTGTATAGAAAACACTCTGTCCACAGAGACAGTAAATACTGGGGTCAGGGGGCGTGGTTCTTTGATGACTTCATAGGCTGTGGGTTGTACTGGCAACAATATGGAAGCCTTCTTATATACAGAATCTATTTTTCACATGTACTAAATGCAACTTAATAGAGAAGAATCTTACAATGTATAGGTGTTCTGGGGAGAAAAACTTTCACATTCGATTTAAAAAATTTTAAGTTTAGTTCTCCTTTAAATAGAACAAATTAAAGCAAAAAATACCACTAATCACCACAAGATGGCACTCCAAACATGAAAAAAATCTAGTAATGGTTGATAGCTGTATTGAGTTAAGCTATCCGTACAGATACCTGTTAAAGTGACAGTCAGACTAACTATATAGGTAGGTATCTAATGAGGAAGAAAATGCAGCAATCACTGACTTAATTAAGTGCTCCTTAAAGATCAGCCGGTTCATTAGTACAAAACGGAATCTAGTTATGTCTACAGTGTATCTGCTTGTATAGTCACAGAAACTGTCAAGCCCTAGAGTCTCTACATGGGGCTATAGAAGGACAAAATACAGATAAAGGGGAAGCCCAAGAAAAGTAGCTGGGGATAAAATACCTGATAAGCAGGACTTCGTTAACTTGAAATCTTCCAATTCGGCTTCCACACTGAGCTATTATACTCACAAGCTCCTCCTCACTCCACCACGGCATCTCTCCACTTCCGGGTAAGGCAGTCAGTGTTGGCCGTGACAGTGACGTCACGGCCAATCACTGACTGCCTTTTCTCCACTGCGGCTGCACGAGAACATAAAAAGAACACAGCAGCCGCAGTGGAGACTGACTGAGGAAACCAGAAGGGCGGTGGAGCGAGGAGCTTGTGAGTATAATAGCTCAGAGTGGGAGCCGAATTGGAAAGATTTCAAGTTAACAAAGTCCTGCTTATCGGGTGTTTTAAAGCAGGTAAGGCTTTGTTTGTGGAGGGGTGGACATTCCCTTTAAGAAAAAAAAAGCATTGAGGCAATACAGTTATCCTTTAAGTTACATGCTTGAAAGGCACAGTTCACGCGTCTAGCTCTAACATGGGGAAGAAACAAGAAACTCCTCCTTCAGATCATTTACTAGCCACCCCTCCATTTTATTAACAGTTTTAGTCAATTCTATAGTTTATTAGCCAGTGTCATCAGCCCTCCAGTTCATTCACCAGTGTTGTCGGCCCTCCAGTTCATTACCAGTGTTGTCAGCCCTGGAGATCTTTAGTATAGTATTTGAGGTTGAATAAAAACATATGTCCATCCAGTCCAACCCATCTAGCAATATCCTCATTTCCTGCCTAACTGTTGATCCAGAGGAGGGCAAAAAAAACCCACCAAATTTATGAAGGGGGAAAAAATTCCTTCCTGACTCCAAGTGGCAATCGGAAATTTAGCTGGATCAACTGTGTATCAATACCAGTAACATGCAGTGTTTTACAAGTACTTGACAGTGTTGTCAGTACTTCAGATTGTTAGCCAGTGTAAGCCCTCTAGTTCAGTAGCCAGTGTTTTCTGCCCTCCAGTTCATTAGCCAGTGTTGTCAACCCTTCAGATCATTAGACAATATGTCAGCCCTCCAGTTCATTAGTCAGTGTTAGTCGGCCCCCAGGATATTATTCAGTGTTTGCCAGCCCTCCAGTTCAGTAGCTGGTGTTAGTCAGCACTTCAGTTCCTTAGCCAGCATTAATCAGGCCTTAGATCGATAGCCAGTGTAAGTCAGCTCTCCAGTTCATTAGCCAGTGTCATCATACCTCCATATCATTAGCCAGTATTGTCAGCCTTCCATTTCATTAGCCAGTGTTGTTAGCCCCGCAGATTGTTAGCCAATGTAAGTCAGCCCTCCAGTTCATTAGCAGTGTTGTCAGTCCTCCAGTTCATTAGTCAGCCCTCCAGTTCATTAGTAACAAAGGAAAACTGGGTAAGTATAACATGACTTAGTAAGTGTACCCAAGCGTGAGGACTTAGCGATTCAGGTCCTTACTCCGGTACTTGTAAGGGGGAGCACTGTTCCTTCTAAGCTGTGCGCTTATTCGCCCGCACACAACTCTGCAGGCCTGTGCACACAGGTTACAGTGGTGCGCACATAAAAATGTTCTGGAATATAAGTGCGGTGGTAAGGAGCACACAAAAATTAATTTTGTATGCACACAGAAAAAATATTTCCGCGCACACAGCTGATTTTAAGTTAGAGGGAACATTGTGGGGGAGGGGGGAAATTTCAGGACTATAATTGTCCTTTTAACACATCATACATCATTGAAGGCAAGAATGTAAAATGGGAATAGTGGTTTTAAAAATAGGCGTAATGTAAAACTAGAACTGAATATCAGGTAGAATTTCAGGTTAGACTTACATCTCTCAGATTTCTAACCATTGCTCTGGTGTGTTAGTGGACTAATGCTTTACTTTTAGAAAGGCAGAATACATGAGGTAACATGTTTAAATTCTGACTTTTAAAATGTATACATTGTTATACACTTCTATGTCAGAGGCAGGATCTCTGTGATGTAACATTATCTGTCTGCCAGATTCTAGTGGGCACTAGAATCTAGTGGGCACAAGAATGTTTATGCGAGCAGCCGCCCTGACAGACTCTGTGGACGTACATGATGCGGGTGATGCACGTTCGCGTGATGGCGTTCGGTAATGCACGCTTACATGATGATGTCATTACGACATCCAGAACCCCTTTAAATAGCTTTCGGCATCACACCTCAACACGCTGCTGAGAAAGCCCTGGTCTTGGGCGAAACGCGTTTGGCGTACTCAACGGCTTTTCTTCTGTGTCCCTTGCTTCTGCACTTCTCCCTCTGGATCACCTTGGGTGACTGCAGCATGACTCCCTGAAAGATAAGTGTATGACTGTTATCATTACTAAACTGATGGGGAAGGGTTGTACTTACTATGTATACCTATATAAGTTAGAGGCACTGATATGTATATGTGTATAGGTTATAAAGTGTTTTTAATTTGCTGTTTGTTTTGCTCTATACCCCAGCGTGTATATCTATGTATTATATTGATTAGTTCCTGCACAATGGCCCACTGGGTTGGATACTATTGTCCTGTGCCTCAAGATATTTAGTGATTATTAGATTCTAGTGGGCAGGAGAAGCTACAGCTACCTTAATTTGATCTGCTGTGCACTAGAAAGCATGTTCAGAAGTGTACACATATGGCCTGCACACACGTATAATTTAGGACGTCCATAAGCAGCCGATGGACAAACCACAGATGTTGGTCAGGAGTGAGGAGTTGATGTGATAGCCGTGAGGCATAAAGGTAACATCTGTGCCCTGGTCATTGGGTTTTTTGTTCAAACAGGCAGAACATAACACAGAGAAACAATACTTTATAGAGGGCCACTCTACTCTGTAACCTTGTGTAGTTTTGACTTCTGGTGTAAGTAACACTTACTGTAGAGGAGAATCCTTTTTAGACATTAAAAGGTTTTTCAAGTTCCAACTGGACAACAAAATATATTTTTCAAAACTTATTTATGGTAAAGTCCCACTTTAAGTCACATGCATTATTTTTGCAGTGCGTTGCTGTGTGTGATAAGCTATGTAACTCTTATTGGGACGCATGAGATATTTGCAAAACGTTGTGCACATGTGCGTTCCAATAATGAACTGGAAAGCAGTGCACATGGTGGGAACACTCCAATAAGCATTGCATAGGCAATGCTATCAGAGACCAAAACGAGTTCCGGATAGCGATAGTGAGACCTAGCCCTAGGAGCAGGTCCTGTTTTACCATACAAATACCATTCTCTGATATATATATCAGAGGATGTGGGGACATCTTTAAGACTAGAAGAAAAGAAGTTTCATCTTCAGGTTAGGAAAGGTTTTTTTGCAGTGAAACTGTCTTCCAGCAGATGTGGTAATGGAAAGTTCAATGAACACAAACACCCCCCCCCCATTTTCTCTGTCACCCCAGTGGCAGCAATTCACCAGACTGGGATATCCCTGGCTCACAGGAAACGCACATTATAAAAGTCCCTCCCATCATCCTCTCCATGTCTTTTGCGTTTCCTGTGGCTAGGAAAGCATGGTGCTGAAGACTCAGGGCTTACCTGCCATTGTGGCTTGCCAGCAGGAGTTCTCTCTCTCTCTCTCCTAGCTGATGCCTTCCCTTCAGTTGCAACAGGATTGCCTGGGAAGGGCCTTGTGACCAGACGCGTCTCGCGAGATTATTTTTAAGGCTGCTGGGAGCTTCTTACTTCCGATTTTGGTAACCGGAAGTCTCTATTACACACGCGGATGCTTGTGTGGTAGTCTTCCCTGTTTCTGGGCTGCTATATTTGACGATTTGGAGCAGTGTTTGGGTGTCCTAAAGGTTCTATG